>WURS02471450.1:0-13025 GCA_011762765.2 Rhinocypha anisoptera | reverse complement strand
ATATTTATTAATAGCGTAGTTTATGCTACAGTAACGTTTTAAACTAGTAAGACGTGTTCTTACACCTTAACAGCTTGAAAAACGATAAGACACAACTTCTGCAATGCCTTCCATTATTTTCCTCGGCGAGGCCACAGTCATTGACAATCATGGAAAAGGCTTCATCGTTGCCAGTTCGTTGCGGAGAAGGGCCACGTGACCGAAGGAGAGCGGAAGTTAGGGATCTTCCCCGGCCCGACTATTCCTGTGCGCCCTTCCCTGTCACCCTCGGATTCCACCCAAGCCCGTACCAACATTACACCGTCTTCTTCTGCCGCAACGTCAACCTGCGCCCTCCCGAAGGCGGCCCTCTTATTTGCACACAGCGGGGGTGGATGGATGGCTTCGGGACGGGGGAGGCGCACGACAACAAGACACACGCGGCCACTTCTCGGAGCAATCCGAATTATTGAGAGCGCGGTGGAGATCTGGAACGAGAATACTCCGTACGCTGTCTCTCTCAATAAGCAACTCGAGTTATCTCTCGGTGGCCTCTTATTCACCTAGCCCATTAAGATGTCCCATTCCGCCTTCCCACCTCCACGTCCATTCGACTGGTTGCCTTGCCTCCGCCGTCAGTCGCGTCGCCGCTCGCCCCCGGGTAGGCAGCGCTCTCTCTGGAGTGCACGGAGTGAGACGAGGAGTGAGAGCAACAATCCACGGCGAGAGCGGTGTTTTAAGGGGTGGAATTTTTCAACACGAAGCCCGTGAAGTTTGACACTCGATCTTACGTCCAAGGTTGGAGAATTTTTTGAGAAAAAATAATACATCTCCGCGGGTAATAACTTGGTACTCGTCGCGGCATCCACGTCTCGGCGCAGCCCCTGGTCCTCTTGTCAAGCGGCCGTCGGTTCCCTGGGAAGGGGGCGAGAGGAGGCGCTTTCGTCGAGATCACCCTTTGGCATCTAGAGGGCAGGGAAGGAATTTGGGGGGGGGGGGAATTGTTCATCGGGAGTCGCCGACAGAGAGGTCTTCCCGCCATCGGAGACGACCGTCGGCTCGAGTCTTCGGTGTCTTTGGTCGTGCTCCACACCCACCCACCGGAGCCTGGACACGACAGTTTATTCGTGTTTTCGTGGTGATTATAAAGTTAGATTAACCGTGTCGTTGTTCCCTCGCCGTATTCTCGTGTGCTTGCTTGTTTGTGTGTGTGTCTGTGTGCTTTTGACGTTTAGGCGTCCCCTGCGTCGTCCCAAAATCCTAGTGTGAAATCACGTTGTAAGGAAAGCATTCCCTCCTTGCGGACATCGGCCGTCGAAAAACCGAGGTTTTTTATCGTGTTCCCGGGATATCCCGAACGCTACCTTCCACGTATATATTTTTGGACCCACGTGCTGAGTAAGGAGCGAGCCGAGGGTAAAACGGCCCTTCCTCGGGCCCATCCGGGCGCGATCGAAAGATTCCTCGCCGGAGTTCACCGGGGGGATCGCCGGGAGACGACGCGCAACCGCCCCGCTCCGAGGTACTCTGCTCCGTGGGACGGCGCACGGGGGGGAAGAGTCGACTGTCCGGTCGTGCGTGCGTGCGTGCCGCAGGGGTCCGGGGAGAGAGCGTGGTGAGGATCGCCTCCGTGTTCACTGTGGGGAGCGGCGGAAGGTGATAGGCGAGGGGAGATAGTGGTTGTTCGCGTGCATTCACGAGGAAGGGGAGAGAGTTGGAACGAGGGGTAGCTGCCGTCGAAGCAAGTGAAGATCCGACCGGCCGATTCGCCCCCGCGTTCTGCGCGCGCGACTCCCGCCGTGGAAAGGGTTCGGTGGGTGGGTGGCTTTGGATGGGGGAAGCCGATAGGAGGAGCATCATAGTCCGACGGAAAGGGGAATTTCGATCGAGCGAGGACATTGCGATTCTGTGACGCGTGAAGAAGTGAGGCGCTTATACTACGCTGCTTGTTTTCGACTGGAGACGAGTGGAAAGGGAGGGAAACTCAGACTCATCCCAAAGGAGGAACTGAAGCTCGGTTTCGCCCCCCCCTCCCAACTCGACAAAGGCTGAATTGCCGAAGAGGATAATACTCAAAGAACCACAAGGGAAAAAAATAAGGAGGACCGATCTCAGTGTTTTGATCAAGGTTCTTACCACTCCAAAAAAACTTCCAAGTGTTCTTCATCCTTTATTATATAAAATATTTTTCCGTGATCTTCGTAATATTGCTGGTGTGTATCGCGCTGCCTGCATTTGCTTCAATCCTTTTTGATTTCCCCGTGTTCGCTCGGCACCGCTCCCCCATCTCCGCGAACCCTCGTGTGCTTCCGCCCGAGTGTCGCCGCCGGGGCTCCTCCGGGGACCTCTCCTTCCTCGCCTCCCCGCGGGGCGACCGGCGACGAGTGGGGTAAAAACGGGATTCGTCAAGGGGGGGGTGAAACGGAGTCTTGAGTGTGCGTGTGTGTCTGTGTTTGTGTGTGCAACCCCCTTCTCCCAACCTTTGGAGGAAAGAAAGTAGAGTGTCCTCACAGAGCGCGCATTGCACCCCCTGTTGCGATCAGGGGGTTTATCCGCAACCACTTGACCCCCCCCCCCTTTGCAGTGGGGAGTGGCAGAGGATTGCTTCAGTGAAGAGTAGTGTGTTCCCTTTTACCGTTTTGCGTGTGTGATCCCCTAGTGTCTCGCTCCGAGGTCGTCGTCTTGTCGGCCTGGGTCTGCGGAGATTTTCTTTTCCCTCCCTCCCACCACCGTGATCAACCTCTACCCGGCGGGGCGGCCGGCCGGCCGATGGTCAAGATCCCGATCGCCTTGAGAGGATCCTCTGGTAGATTCGCAGCGAGAGGTCGACCGACGTCTGATTTGACCGGTGAGTGCACATCGCCCCTAGGGCGGTTGTCCCCCCGCGTCTGCCGTTCGCTCTTTTTTCCGACGGACTCCTGGAACGGGATACTGTACATATTCATTCGTTGGCAGCCAGAAGGGCGAATGGCAGGGAGTGTCGGGGCCGACAAATTGCAGCCGAAGGAATTATTGTTCGTCTCTAGAAAACCGTTTGTATATCGTCGGCTTAGGCTGTGGCGGGGTAACGTCCTCGTCTATCAAACCGGAGGTAGCGAGTTCGAATCCCGGCTATGTGGTTTTTCATAATAAATCTTCGGCATGGGTGCATGTACTTCGACCTCTCTTCATTTACCTTGTTTTCGTAATTGACCTAGTTAAGTGAGTGGGAAACTGAATAATAAAATAAATAATACCTCTCCACGCCCTAACTTCGGTTTGTTGACATTGTCAATTGCCCCCTAGGCCAGATGGTGGACATTCGTTGCTTGCTGTTCCTGCGGACCTCGAGTCCGCCGGAAGCGTAACCCGGAAAGTTATCCATTAAGGCGAACATGCAAAAACGAAAGGGATTCTAGCTATCTCTGCATTATAATTTCATGATAATTTTTACCAGGACGTATCGTAATGGGAGATGGAATGTTGTGTAAGCGATGCAAATGTAGGAATTGAATAGAGATTTTAGATGGAATGCTGGTGTATCGTAAAAATGTCCTGCAGTTATGGCTGAGTAATGGCGAGGACGTTGTTCCGTGAGGTGGCTACAAGATGGGGGGGTGATAATACGAGGTGGGATGTTGAGTAGTGAAAGGTGTTCGAGGGAAGGGAGATTAGATTTTTCGGTTACGCTGGGGTCTCTCTTCTTTTTTCTGAATGACCTGCTTATCCAATATATCGCGATTCTCCCACCCGTGTTGAAGGATCCTGGATCATTTCGGGAGACGTTTCTTAGTCATGATTTCTCTCCTCGCCGCTGGAGCTACTTCCATTTCAGAAGCATTCGCATCCCCGTAGTTTAGTGCCGATCGAGACTCTACCGGGACATCGCAGTCTCCTAGGATCCAAAAAGGGACGGTTGAGGAAACGGGAAAATATGACGTCTTACCGTTAGTGGCAATTCCAGAATGAATCTTTTTTTTTCTCACTGAGAGCCTACGTCTTCAGAAGGACGATCACAAGAAATTTTGATTCTAGCACGAGAATAATCCGACGGGGCTAAATATTATTTCAGCTTTCATATCCATCGATTACGTTATCCGTGCGAGTCACAGGAAAGAAAAAAGTTCTGTTATTTCCGTTACATTCGTTTTATTTTTATTCTCGCGACGCTGTCATTGACAGTATCTTGGCATCTTCAGATCACAACGTGAAATCACGTCTCAATTTGTTGAAATCCAGAATTCGGCGTGAATAAATTTGATGGAGTGGAATTTAATTAATCTTTCTCTTTCATTTTTTATCAAAATCCGTGAAATGTATCGAAGTGAGATTTGATACTTTAAGTTTTATATCCATTAATGCGACTGATACTTCCGTGCCAATGTAGATAAACTGTCAAGCTGTTTAAAAGGATTTCAGTTTCTCTTAACGCCGTAAGATTTTTATATTTTTAAATAAACCTCAATTACCGTTTATGGCTTTGAATGTCCCTTCTTTGCATTTGAATGTCATGAATTGTTACTTTTATTCCCTTAAAAGGGAATACAGGTTTTCTCGGAAAGCAGAAACTTGCGAGAAAAATTTATTGCCAGGTTCCAAATGCTATGCTTCGGAGTGGACTTAGTGTTTCACGATATCACTTCAGCTTGTAACCCTTACACGACGAAAAAATCATTCGTAAATTTAATTCACTTTGAATGCGAGTCGTGGTGTTTTTAATTCACCAAATTGTGCCGTTAAATGTTTAACATTTTCTCATGCTGCTTATTAATTTGATGGAAAAGTTGGGACTCGGGTCTTTCATTTGAAAGTGATTTCATTTCATCTGTGTTGGTGACAGCATCTGGACACTTTCATCCACTCAAAGAGGTATTCTTATTTATTTAAATAGTTGTGACCCCTCATTTTCTTCGACGGCGCAATCTATCCTAACGTGTTGGAATAGTTAGTAATCCAAACCCACCTCCGTGAATGGCGTGTGAAGTCACAAGTTTCGGCGGTGGCCGTGCAGATTTTTGGGAGTTATTAAAGGGGAGGTATTTAGAAGGGACCTCCCTCCGACGCCCGGCCCCGTTCCCTCACCCAACGCCGGCAAAACTTTTCCCTCTCTCCGCCCTCCACCTTACAAGCGCACACACGCACAAAACACGAGTGCCGAGTTCATCTCCACTAAGAGCGCATCCCGGCATCAAATGTCGTGCATTATTCGCCGGGCCGACTGCGTACATTTGGTTAATTTTCTCCCAGCTCATCTGGAGATCTTCGTCGTGAGTTGTGTTGAGTTTCGCCGATGAATTTGAGATCCCAGGCTGAGGAGGGAACTCGGTTCTCGGCAGGAGTAACTCCTCGCGAAGCGGGAGAGCACCGACCCTAGAGGCCTACACGTACATGTATATATATACTTTCCGAACGGTGTATGTCAGAGAACACAAAGTTTTATAAATTTATCCTCCCGAAAACGTTTAGGTTTTAGTAATATTGTAATCAATATCAGAGCTTTTACTTTTTGCCTATTCCCCACGGACAGACAGAATCCCTAAATCAGATAGTCTGTTTATCTCCCTCTCTATCTTAGTTTGAAATTTGGTCGAGAAAAAATGACTAGAGAACTTCACTATCGAATTTTCACCATCGGTACTATATCTTTTTACTCAATCTATCACGAATGAAGTCTTCTTCCCTCTTACGACTCCAAACTGATTTTTGAAAGCGTCGTTGTGACTCCCATATTCCTCTCGTATCAATTTTTTACGAATCGAGGAGTCTTGTGTTACGTTATACATACTTCAAAAACTTACCCTGCATCGCCGTCTGAAAAACGAGAAGGTACCTTTCACGTCTAGGATTACTGCGTGTGCCTCCGCTCCTCTGCGGATGCCTTCTTTTGTCGAGGATGCGCCTCCATTCATCGTCGCCTCCTTGAAATTTCGTCTCTCTCGGAAATTGGGGATATTTAATGCGATTGTTCTCCACGCGGAGGCTTAGAAGGGTACGGTGGTATATTGCGTCGGGCTTTCGGCTTATGGCGAAAGTTTCCGGGTTCAAATCCAGGTGATAATTCGGAAAATCCCAGGCAATAAACTAAAGCGGCGTGATTTCCTGGTTTCCAGAACTTTCTGGGAAGCAGACGGCGCGAAGGAGAAGGAATCTTCCGCGCGAATCCTTGCTCCACACATCAGCTGACATGATCCCCCATACGCTATAAAGGGTGCCTTCGCACTCGGGTGTATCTTATCACGATAATTACCCTCGAACATCCAATCATTGGAGAGATAACTCTTACGTGCTAGTAATTTTTATTTTATATTACGTCACTAGGCCCTGGGAGGCTTGGAACTATTGAAATTCTATCACATAGCTTGAAAATATCCACGCGAATGGAAAGACAGTGCTGTTTCAATATTGAAAAAAATACATAATAAAGGAAGTGAAAAGTGAACACGTTAAACAAATCAGTTATTGCGATCGCTAATGTTATTTGAATATTGGGTTCATAGGATTATTTGCGAATTTGTGTTTCTCTCACCGGTTAGTTTCGTAACAAGAAAACCATTAAAGAAGGATATTGGAATATTTGACAACTTCAGTTTCTAAGCTTTTTTTCAGACAATCTCACCCGTAGATTTTAGACCATAGATGAACTACTACTTATTAGGAGTCCAAAAATCGTTTTCACAAAACTGTTTGGAATATTTTTATGACGCTGACAATTTTTGCGCATATTCGGATAGTTGAAGGATTCAAATTAACAAAGTTTTTTCTTCACTTTACATTCTATAACCCTAATAGAAATGGAAGAGAGAGAATTAATTTTTGTCTTGATTTTAATTGGTATCATTCTTAATTACGGCATTGCATTTGCTAACCTTTTCCCTTCCACTCATTTTGTGACAAATAGCAATAAACCCGCGAGAGATACTACTCTTTGCGTTTTATGCTCAAATAGAAGTTAAAGTTGTACACAGAAATATAAGACGATAATTTTAATAAAGAAATAATTAGTTGAACGTTCGAGCATAAGGAGTACCAACGACTAATGCTGTCAAATCAAGTTTTAGTTGTTAATGACTTTCGAAAACGTCTCGTGACACATTTGAATCAAAGTATTCATTCATTTTTTTAATTAGCTCCACACTCAAAATTGATAAAATCTTCATACACTTTATACATTTGCTTAATCCTATTCCTAAGTTACGATAAACACATTAAGGTCGGTTCTCGGAAATAGGATTTAAACTACTCTCTTTTGGAGAAGCTTATAAAATGGCTTGCTCACACTGGTGTAAGCGATTAAGGCTTTAGAAAATGTTCTCAGAAATTGAGATGGAAAATAATTACTATTTGTTTCGTTGCTTAGCCTTTTGTATATTCTTAAAACTTTGCCTTGAATTTGCATGCAATCTGGAGAGTTTAAGCCTCGCATGTGCGTTCTTGGTGATATTTCGTGAAACGAATGCTTCAACCTGCCCATAAAAGGGAAAATACAATAAATGGTCTTGTTCGCCGAATTACACCTTGGAAAACAAATGCGATAGACACGGCAGGCATCTAGTACGGAATGGTGTCACAGATTATTTAGGTAACTTTTACGAGAAAGGTGTATTTTAAGTGTATGTATACGAAAAATATCATCCCTTGTGCCAACATGTATCCTTCCACGCGCCCGTTTGCCCGAGGACCCGAGATAGGTATCAGCAGATATGCATAATTAACTCTTAATGCAGACTCTTAACTCAATTTTAGTAAATAAACTCTTTTCGTGAAATTCATATACATTTATGTGGCAGGTATAATTTTTTTCTATTTTTGGTTTGAACTTTGAAGTTCCAAATAAACTCGTTCATTCTATCCATTGACGAGTTGCTTTCTCTGGATGTCCTCCCCAAGATTTTACTTCGTGTTTTATGGTCAAATGCGTCATGCTATTTTTCGCGAGTTTATTAGTGGGGCGGAGCATCCGGATGCACAGCGCTGGGTCCAAGGTTAAAATCTGTTTTTTATTCCCCCTCTTAACCAAAACCAAACAGGGTTATCCTAGACCACCCAGTGTCAGATCGCCTTTGGGAATCCCCAGGCATCTCGACGAAAGAAAAACTGCACAGCGGAATGTTTATGTGTGTATTTCACGCGCGACCGAACTGATTTGTGGCGCGCTCTAGATTTCAAGTACCGAAACGTCTTTCCGGTCCGACCCACCCACCTTTGTCTGATTTGGCTGGAATCGCCGTAGGATTCCAGAGACTACTAGTGCATAGCGACATCGGTACAGTCACTACGTTGATTTAGGAAACCGTGGTAAAACCTTTTTATAGTCTCGAATAAGTCCCCCGGGACGGTCGTGGGTGGGCGACCTGTGTTCGGATGGGAGTCGTCAGATTCTGGCTTCGCCATCTATGAGTATTACGAAGTACTACTTGTAGTGGGTCAAATGGGCTCACCACTTTTACTTCGCCACGTATGCACACCTCCGGGACGCGCAGGGAGCGACCGCTAGCCCCTCCATCCTCTGCGGCGTCTCAGCCGGGAATGCATCACGCGTAAATCGCTCCCGACGCTAGCGCCCTCCGGCGTCGGCGTGCGAACGAGAGTTCACGCGGGCGGAGGGGAGGGAGGGGAGTCGGTGTGTTGCCATGGGAAACTGCGCAGGTTGAGGGGGAGAGCTCAGGGGATAGCAGGAGATGGGGTGGGGAGTCCTCTCTCTCTCACTCGAGTGAGGGAGAAGTGTGAATGTACTGTGTGTGTGTGTGTGTGTGTGTAAACATACCAGGTCGTGCTCCGAGGGGCTTTGGCGTCTCTTGCAACCTCTGAATGCTCTTTCTCCCACTCACTCAAATTCTCTCTCTGCCGCAGTCTGACTTTTTTCCATGGAAAGTCACTTTCTTCTCCAGTTCTCTTCGTTTTTTCTCTCTCTCTCTCTCTCTTCAATCATATAATCCACGTATAATCAAGCCAAAATGTGTACGTATGTATATGTAATCACACATGTATATTCCTTACTTGTTTTCTGGAAATTTATATGCAAACATGTACATATACTACTCTTCGAATGCATGCTAATTTTTAAAATAATTTTGACATTGTGATATGGGGTTCGGTAAAAGAGAGGAATGAAGTCTCGATCTTTCCCGAAATAAAGACAATATTCCGCCTTCCTCTTCCTCTATTTATCCATCTAATCCATATTTCTCTACATCTAATCCCACTCTTTATCTCTACCTTCCTCGTCAATGCCTTGTGCTGAGGTGCCAGTTGAAAATCCCTTCCTTGTCTATTCACGTAAACGATTGAATCGTGATTAAATAAAGGAGGAGCAATCAGTCAGAACTGTGCTCGGCCAACAATATCGATCATCGCCCTAAGTTTACAATCCGAAGATCGATGTATGTAGCCGACGTGTCCTTTTCTGGCTTCTTGTTATCTTCGTGTTTCTCAAAGAAATGAATCGCGAGTCGAGTCTAAAGATCACGCGAAGCTGTTGTTATTATGGAACGATTGCGTGGAGTTGCGTTTTACGTCACACGTTTTCCAAAGGGTGACATCGTGACTTTGTGACCCTTTTTTGAGCGATCGTGAGGGCGTGTCGTCGCGACGACGCTCTTCCGTGGCAACGCTCGTGAATGGGGGGGCGGAAGGAGGGGGCGATTAATCCTGGCGAGAGCCCTCTTTGGAAGTTCGAGCCGAACGATCGGTCGGGATGGAGAAATTTATCCAATTGCCCCGTCTCCGCGAGGACGCACGCGGTCGAATTTCGTTGCAGTCCTGCTGCGTGTTAGTTTCGCCGACAACCAGTTTTTTTTGTCTAGGATCGCCAGCCACGATGTCGAATTGCGAGAAATCAATATTTTTAATAACGGTTCGCCAATTTTGGTGGACCCATGAATCCTCCAGTGCTCAAAACGAAATTATTTGCCGCAATACTTACTTCGTTCGCTCGCCGTTGGAATTGTGGGCCGTGTGATTTTAATGAGCAATTTCGAGCACGGCAATACTGAGTATTTTAAAGTGCGTCGCCGATATTAAACTCTCGAAAGTGCCCTTTTTTCCCCTTCTCTCCCCCGCCCTGTGGTATTTTCGTCGTTTCACCCGAATTACGATTGTTTTTACATCTGTGATGCTGGAGAATCTGCGATGCAATTGCCCGTGTTAAGCATTATTTCGGTCGAAATATTCCATCCTAGGCACTTAATACAAGTGTACAAAAAGGAATACGCCACAATTCATGTATACGGCTCGAACAATGTTGCGTGACAGGAATTTTGAGAAATCATAGTTTCAACCTTTTTACTCTGTTGTACGAAGTTGCAAGCCTCGCCGCAGGGGTGACAGTGCGCTCAGAAGTGTAAAAAAATGGCGGATGTTAGTGATGCACGTTACAAGTAGCGTTCTGTGTACGAATTTCTCTTTTCCGAGGGGAAAAGTGTTCAAATACCCGTATATTGGTCGAGCAATGCATTATTAATCTATCTCAGCTACACAAAAAATAATTTTTTTCTAGTTCTTGATCGTAAGAGAAATAGTAAATGATCTACTTGGCTACGAAATTTTTCGCGTGTAAATTATATATCTTCTACTCTTTAATTCCCTACCTTGTATATCTTACCTCCCGGTCTGAAGAGCTAAATTTGAATTCTGACCGGACTTGAAACTGCACTTTGAAAAAAATAATAGATATTTAACATTACTGGCTTCTACGAATTACGAGTTGAAACATATTTCGGAGGCTCTTCCGATATTCAACTTCCTTAGGATGATATCCGTGCCGACCAGACTTGAAACAACACCCTGAAAAAATAACATGTCACATTTATTTCGATAATTTCAATATAATTATCGATTTTCGTTGTGATTTTTAGTAGTAACACGATTTTGAAAACTTTCAGTTTTAGCAGCATCTTTTTTTAAAACCCATTCTTAACGCATCTCCCGTGTATGTATAGGTTGACTTTAGATATTTTCATTTAAATTTTATCACTATATACGCAAGTATATAAGGTATGTATACCTGAGTATGTAAGGTACCCTCGTTACTATTTACGCGAGTATATAAATAAGTACTCAACAGATCGCATTGGCACTTGATTTGTCATTTGCTCCTATTACTCGGAGAGATTTCGAAGAAGAGCTCTCCAAATGCGGAAGTAAAGCGTTTCAGTAAACTGCAAAAGAAAACACCGATGCTGTCCCGCTAATGGGTGCATGAGTGAAGTCCCAGGAGGGAGAGTCGTTCATTTGATCGTGTGTCGTGTTCCCCTGGGAGAACGACTCCCGATGCTGGCCAAGTGGCGAATCTGAAGTCATACCTCGATTTGAAGGGACGGTTATCGATTGTATGGTTACCTATACGGGGTCTGTGGCAGCGCTGACCCTTCTCCGATCCACAACATTTCCTCCGCCCGGCGTTTGTAATTTTTTTTATTTTACACTGCCCCGCTGTGTGATGCGGCGGCACGTCTCGCGCACGGCGATCTTCGTCTGCGGGATCTCCCCTACGTGCTTCACAAATATTACCGTTACGTGGCGCCACATTCTGCGGCGGAATTCTTCCAACCGTCTTCGAACGGGTAAAACCCGCACTTTGACCCCGTGTGTAATAACTCACGGTGCTTCACGTGTTATCGCCTCCGTTCACTCTGATATTTGTTGATATGCATTGAGTGGTTTATTTCTGCTGTCTCACTCTTTAAATTGCCTGTTTGATATGATGATATTTCCTTTCGTAACTAAATGTTTTACCGCCTGTTTTCGGAAACACTCTGTGTTATAGTGATCGCGTTCTGCATTTTTATTATCCGTTTCGCAAGCATCAAGGGGGAAAAGATTTTTCCTCCATTTTCTTTTATTCGTAAAGGTTCCGGAGACACGAAAGTAGGTCATAAGAGCGGATGCAGCCACACAAATATTATAACAGCCCCTCTCGAATGATTAAGGATTTTTCCGCCCAGAAGTTCATGGGCGGAAATTAATAAAATTTAAATTTTGCATTTTTGAGGTTTCCACGCTGTCCCCGTACGCATTTGTATGGGGACTGGATTTGTATTCCCCATTGATAAAACATTTTGTATTATAAAATAAATTTGGATCATTAGAGACGATTTTTACTCTTGAAATGAGGCCTCAGGCTTTACTCACTGCTTCTATTATCACTTGTATCACATTGTTATTATTATTCCTTATTCACACTCTGTATTGTTTTCATATTCGACACATTCCATTCATTTTTCTCAAAGCTACTGGGGTTTATCCTTTTTGGAAAAATCGTCAACCAAATGAAGTGTTTCAGGTTTTTTCCAGAGAATAATGAGGAAGAATTTGGGTTTCACTCCGGGTCCACTGGTTTATTATCACCCAAGTTTCATTGACTAAGTCCGCCATCTTCTTCAGGTTGAGTGACTCTCTTAAGACGATGGTTGACTTGGCTATCAAAACGTCGGTGGTTATAAACCAGTGGGCCCGGTGGGAAACCCGAGAATTCTCTCTTTCGTCAACCAAACTTTACAAATTTGTCTGCAAACAAAGTTCAACTGGGATTCATTTCGAGACAAAAATCCAAATTGAGAACCAGTTGGGCATATGTTTGGTAGGGTCGCAGTACGGAACAAGTCAATGATTATATTGTGATTATTTCATTTTCGTTTACGTTACTTGTTCGATGACCTGCTATGATGTCCCGGGGATGGACATGAATGTGTGTGCAATGAGAGATGGTTCTCGAGTACCAACTTGAATGAATAATGATCGCCAGTATTCATTACCTATCGTCAGCATTGAACTCTCTCTTCTTCCCACACAATGTGTTTATAAATGAATTTGGCTCACCTATTTCAGTGATGGATGCTCTTGATTTTCTTTTGTGTCAAGAATACTGGCTAAGAAATCTCCACGCGGCCATTGAGGCGAATTACTAAATTGAGTAAATTATTATGTGTGCACCCAAGTCGGCGGCATTTGTTCCGCCGCTCTGCCCCCCCCCCCCCCCCCCCCCCCCCCCCCCCCCCCCCCCCCCCCCCCCCCCCCACCCACACCCACGCGCCACCCACACCCACCCCGAGCCATCTCTCATGATGCTG
>WURS02471430.1:0-13026 GCA_011762765.2 Rhinocypha anisoptera | reverse complement strand
GCCCCCACAAGCGTCGACTGAGTTGGAGAGGACGGATATACAAGGAAACGGAACACAATAAAAAGAGCGCAGAACGTTTTGCATCATGTAGATGGAAGAAATTACCCGGAACACACAAAAAAACCCTCCCATCGAGGGCAAGGGAGAAGAATCTTTGAAAAAGGAGAGCCAAATCCTTCTAAACCTTTGAAAAAGAAATAGAAACCTTTGAAAAAGGAGAGCCAAATCCGGATGTCGCACACAGCAAATCAAAATTTGCTCGAGAGCGACAAATATTATTTTACGAATTATGGGAATTCAAAGTAATGTTACAGCAACTTATATCATACTTGTTAAAAGAAGAAAATATCGCAAATAATCTTGGAAATGAAATCCATCATGCCGTAATGATTAGATTTTCAGAGTGATGGTTTTTCAGATAACTTTTATATTTCCACAAAAGATAAAAATTACAAAACACGACCGGTTTCGGCGTTTTGTAATTTTTATCTTTTGTGGTAATATAAAAGTTATCTAAAAAACCATCACACTATCATGGAATTCCACCAAGTGACGGCCTCCACAGTGAACTTTATTAGATTTTCATTTTAAATTAGATTTCTGTGTGTCACCCAATAAGTCCGCAGTTTGCCGACGTCTGATCAATGGGGTAATTGAAACCCTTCGGTAGCCTGCATTTGCACGATCCTTCATGTAAGCGAATTCCTAAATCTAAATCAAAAAAGGATGAAAATTCAAAATGAGTGATATACCGGTGCATGCCTAACGTACTGAACTTCACCGAGTAAAAATAATTTGAGGTCATGATTACTTAATAAAGAAGAAGAGTTTACACTATGATCGACAATTATTCATTTGACTGCAAAGATATTATAACAATGTGAAAATGTGATGTGGAAGTACCTCTTTGAACCTAAAGAATATTGAAACCTGGAGATGAAAAAAATAGCTCAATTCATTCCTAATTAAAATATAAAATGGTATCTCGGAAGTAATACATTCATGAATTTGCACGCATTTTTAACGATATAATAGTATACATCACATTGTAAACGATAACAAAGCAATTAAGAATGTGAAATTGAATGGTAGGGCAAACGTCCCTATCACGGTTTACTCAGAACGAATAAAATAGATTGACTAAATTATACTAGTGCACGACTTAACAAAGCGGTCTCTTCCACTGTCAGATTGGTGACCGTTATTCAACGAAATTGTCTTAGCATTATTTTTTAAATTTTCTAAAATTTTTATAATATCTTGAAAATTTAATTCAAAATATTACATACATTATCGTATATGAAAAAAATAGTCTCCTCAGGAGATTCGGATCTCTTATTTGATGGATTATATATTAAGCCTCTTACATCGACACTTACCAAGAGCAGTAATGAAATGACTAGTTATCAAACTGAAACATAAACATGGAAAGAATTATTTATCAGTTTTCAATCCCAATTTTTTCTCGTTAAAATTTCCACATTTCAATGGCTTTAGGAATAACAATTTATCTAACCCTTTATCTAATTCCAAAAGAGTTTTCAACTCATATCGCAACAAAACGAGTTTGGCTTAACAACTCATTTGTAAGTTTTCTACAGGAAATGTCATAGAAATTTTTAACAAAATTTCAGGCAGTTCCAATGCTCATATTTCAACACGCATTTGCCTGTTATCAAGTATTCCGTAATTGGACAATAAAATTCAATTATCTGTTATCTCCTGTCCGCATACTGGTTAGCTCAATATCCCCAGTCCATTGACCGTAATGCATTTTTTATCTTGAAGGGATGACCATAAAGAACTAAAATAACCTAAGAGCGTATTCCACGAAAAAAATGTTTTCTTAATCGGAGAAACGTGTTCATCAAGTTCTAATGTCTGACAACAATTTTACTCAAAGTTCGAATGTTTTTTCGATTTCTCCGTTCTGAGAAACTATATACACATAACGGAAAATGTCCAGAGTGAATGACATAATCAACGCACAGAAAAAAACCATTGGTGTTAGAAATGTGAAATTTTGATAATATGTTTGTGTTTTTATTTAGGAACTCACTAGGAAAGGGTGAAAAGGGGTAAAATGTGATTTTCCAAAATATTCAGATTCTAGAAAACTAATTAAGATAGATACTTGCTCTTTGCGTGGAAATGTTTCCCTAGAAAACATCCAAAAATTATTCTGGGCTTTTGTCATTCGAATTATAAGAGGGTAAAAAAGGGTGAAGTTTGCTTTTCCGACGATGCTACACACATATTTTGTCTTAATCTTCTGTACATTGTATCACTATGCTCTACAAATTAACGGGCGAAGTCGAGACGGGGGACGCTGGTATATGTAGATATATAATTACAAATTATCTACCACGGAATATTATAATGTAATATAATATCCGAAATACGAAAATGTAATATAATATCCGAAATTCAACTCTCCATTTTGAAATTTAGAGAAATAAATATACAGACAACACCTGTGGCGTTGCATTGAAAAATCAATCAAGGTATCCCTAAAATTTTAAACGAAATTTTTGAATTCCGTCTGTTGAATGACGTCATTCCCATCATTAATTAGTATTACAGAAAAAATATCGCATATCATCTTAGAATTTTAGTTTCTTTTATCAGGGATCACACGTCTTGTCCCTGAGTTTTCCACCCAGCTGCAAATTCAAAACAAAATACAGAATCATGACGACAAATATAATAAAACCAATAAGATATAAGGGGCAGGTGTAAACAACAGTAAATTCCACTTTGAGACACACGACTTATGTTCGGAATTTTACAAGGACACGTTCGTAATAAGATGAAGCACAAAAGATAAATTTGCAGTTAAGATGGTAACGAAGAGGAAATTTGCATTTGACAAGTCTCATTTCCCATGTTAAACGGTCTTTATCACCACGGATTTATATGAAATAAGTCATTTCCCTGATATTCCTTAATCAGCCCTCAAGCCGTATGACTGAACAACAAAGCGATCTGGTTTTCCCAGTAAAAGGCAACGAACTTTTTACGAAAATTGTCCTTTGACTATGATAAAGTGTGAACAATACCTATATTTTGTCTATAGTTCAAAGGCTAAGTTACCCACTGGTTACTCCCTGGTTTCATTCGGAGTGAATTGTACTTCAACGTAGAAAATGCTATATTTTTCAATGGAAAATATTGCCCATATTAGAACATTATCAGTGTCGTTATACACAGTCAAGTGTAGAATCCAAATTATTGACCAAATAAATAATTCTTCCTGCATAAGAAACATCACAGTGGTAGTAAAGGTAAAGCAGTAGTAGAAGGTAAAGTAGGTAACAAGTTCTTTATTCACTTCGACAAAAATTGTAACATTTCCGGAATTTACTTGAATGAATGAAGCAGATTTTACAGACCAGATTTACTGAAATTATCGCTTTTTGTTTACATTATTTTTTGTGCTTTATACCAAAATAACTTTATTTTGTGCAAATATACAAAGTGACAATTGCTACATTGTTTCATTATGGAATTCCACCATTCCACAGGCTCCTCAGTGAATTTTGCTTGCAGAGTAATTTTATAAGATATAATGGAGTTTATTTAGAAATAACTGGAACACTTTTACCATGAATCATCAATATAGGTATTCCAAGTTTACCGAATTAAATTAGTAACATGAAGAAGAAAACTATTAGGCACATTTAATTTTGCAGTTAAAGTAGGTATTTGAATATTATTGACATTAAACATTCTGTTCGGCGAAGTTATCTGTTTCACTCTAAATCTGATGTAAATGGACCAAGAAATACATAAGACGAAAAAGTAAACTTTATATGCAATTGCTACAATTGAGCTTCCTAATCCACGGTGTGAGGTGAGATGTGATGGAACAGCATGTAGACAAAAGAAAACTTCGTTGCTGTGATTGTGGAAAAACAAAGACTGTGAACAGTGCAACATTTTCTTTTGCCTAGTTACATTGATTTTTATTCGCATATCACAGCTGATTCTGCTGATCAGCAGTACATTTGAGCTTTAAAGTGAAGCCTGTGCTGCAAGTGAAAGACTTAGTACACCGTCACGAGAATAAAGTTGCCGAAACAAGAGCAACAAACTACCATCACTGATGAATTCTTCTTGGGATTTCCACCGGGTTAAGTGTTCTGCTACCGACGTTTCAACGGCTGACTCTGCCATCGTCTTCAGGGTGATGATGCTGGGACATCATCATTTAATTTCAGGTGTTTATTTCCATGGCCAAGAAACAATAAATACAATAAATAATAATAATAATTTAGATAAAATAACAAAGACCATGGACCCCGGTATAGGATTTCTCCTCTTCGGGGGTTGCATCTTACGCTGCTGGATAAACAATTGATTGAGCGGATGCGGACACCATCTTTTCATCGGGAGCGGACTAGACCTGGTATTCACCCGTGGGCGTAGGGAAACCCGCAAAACCTACGCCAGGCCACCGGATAGTTAACAATAATATATGTAGATTTGGAAGAATTTTAAATATAGTCTTTGTTAATGATAACTGTTTAAAATATAGTCCATTTGGTTACACAAATCACTGGATTTCACTAGTCTTTGGTAATAAACAATTAAGATACATAGATGAATATGAATATATGGCACAATCACTGGAATTCACTAGGGACTGGCAGAATATTCTGTCAGGTTTAGGGCACTGGATATCAGGTCACTATGGCAATTAAGGAATCACTGGAGGTAAGGGTAATTCACTGGGGAAGCTAAAGAACACTGAAAATTACTGGTGTGCCGACTAAATTCTCGGGCGTCGACGCTGCTTTTCGACGGGGAAGAGCGGCCATTCCGGATGGGGCAGAAACACGTCCGGAAGCCCCAACTCACGGCGTACGGCTCGCTACTGAAATCGGGAAAATACGTGTTAATTGTTGCTTGAATAATTGTAGCTGGGCTTATACGTTTGACATAGGGTTTCTTCCTTAGAAGACTCCCCCATGGAATCTACCATGCGGGTAATTAACGCCGGGTTATGCTGTGATATCCTCTCCGCCGTCTCGCACCAGAAGCAGCACAGCCGATGGAGGAGAGGTTCCGTGTTTGTGTGTTTCGGCGCTGTGGGAAAGAGAGGAGGCGGAAGAGATATCGTCCCGCAGCACGGATCTTTCAGTGGAGGCCAATTTGGAAAATAGGTCTCGTATGGGTAGCACCGAGAGCGCCGCGTACTCGAACAGGGGTCTCATGAAAGCCCTGTAGAGCACCAGCGCACATCGCTCGGAGACACCGTGACCATTGGCCCGAACGGCCTTAATGAGGTTGCTGCGTCTGAATGCCCTTCGCCTCGTCTCCTTTACATGCCGATTAAATGTTAGGTATCGGTCAAGAGTGACACCTAGATATTTGGTGTATTTGGAGGGGTGTACGAGCTGCTGCCAAAGGTGGATGGAGGGCTGGGAGAGGCCTCTCCTCCTGCCGTCACCCAGTCCTGTAAAAATGACGAGAGACGATTTGTTAGGATTCGGCCGCAGTCGCCATCTCTGGAACCAGCCCTCGAGGATTGTGGTAATGCGCTGCAGGTGCCTCTCGGCCACCCCGGCCGTCTGAGCAGTCACCCACAGGGCAGTGTCGTCCGCGTACTGGGCCAACGTCACCTTCTTCGCACGGTTCTTGTAGGCGGGCATGTCCCAGCAATAAAGGGAAAAAAGAAGCGGTGAGAGGACAGTGCTCTGGGGTACTCCCGCTTCCAGGTCGTAGATGTACTCAAGGCGGTGTATATGTACATATATAGAGGTTCTGTCCAAGCTCCCTATACCCAGGCCAGGACACGCACTTGTCTAATGTATTCCACCATATTGGATCTCAAATGTGGCGGGAATTCAAATTTTACGTGCTTTCTTATGGCGGGGACACGTTAATAACTCCACCAATAATATGGTGAACCTGAATAAATAAGGCCAACAATTTATTTCCTGCTGAAGTGAGTAAGCATTAAACCATTTTCGCATTGCTAAATGATGAAAATTTATTTATAAATTGGCTTGAAAAATTAAACATCATTCAGAGACGGCACCTCCCAAATTTTAGCGTGGAGAAAGAAATTTTAGCCACAGAAAACACCAAATTTGATCTTATGCCAATGTATCAAAGTTTTTAACGATTATTCTGTATGGCGGGTCACTTTCATGATCTTTTATTATTATTATTTACCTGGAATCAACAAGATTTATGCTTTTACTTACCAGCCTAGCCAGCAGGGGAATTTTGACTTGGTTTTTCAATAAAATGCATATAGATGAAAGTGGTAGACGTTTGTTTATTGCAACAAGGAAGACTTTAACAACGCTATAACTTCATTCAGTCCATTTCTTTTTAAACAACTAAAAAAATGCTCATAATTTGCTTTTCTATCATAAAACTGAGGGTCTTATTTTGATCAGAATGTACTTATTGCATCATTTGTAAAGAATTAAATTACACACAAAATGAGCTGGTTAGGATAGGTTAATTCGTTACTAACTAATAAACAATAAAATTTGCATTTAAAAAAGTAATGTTTATTGCAAAAATGATTTAATATGAATTTTCTTACAGAGAAAGGTATTGCTAATACAAACATATACTGAAAAGTTGGTTTCTGTAACTTTATTAGTCTATGAATTAATCAAATTGTTTGTTATAAATAGCATTTTTTAAGTTCACTCTTGGTCAATGCATTCTGGAAAAATGTTTTTGGAAAGTGGAAGAGAAAGGGGGGATTCATAATAGCCCACACATCCTAGTCCCTTCATAAAAGGGTGTTAGCACACCCAGAAGTTTTCCAGGGTAGGTCTTATTTGCATTTCATCAATGCAGAGAATACACTGCTTAGCAATGTCACTTTCCTTTGAAAGCTTTATGCCTAACCAGTGTATTATGTCTCTCTGAATACCTGGAGTAAATGAAGTGGCTTGAAGCCTCTGCAAAGAGTCTTTTATGAACATATTTCGTATGATGGCAGAGGAAAACCTATCTCACATAGGTATGCATACCCTCTGTGACCCGTGATTCTTAAGGCTTTCTTTAGAGTCTTCTGAGACCACTGCTTCCAGTTCCACCACATCATGCCTGATACTTCACTCTTTGTACAAATATAGACTGGAAAGCTTTCTATATGGTTAGTCTAACATGCTTCTAAATAAAATGGAAATAAAGGGAATTAAAGGGCAAGTTTCACAGATAGTTGAGAATGAACCTTGAAAAGACTATTGCAAAAACTCTTAAGTTAGATATATCTCAGAGATCCATTTTTGTGATCTCTCACCACATGGTGACACCTCAGAGACCAATTTAATGTGCAAAAGAAAAATAGTCATAATCATTAATAATAGTCATGATTGCATCATGAAAATACCATATTTAAAGTACTGTAACTGTATACATTTATACCTATTGTAAAAGTTATATTTAATTTTGAATAGTTACTCCTTATTACTTTCATTTTAAAATATTCTAGAAAAGTAAGTGGTAAAATTATGAATTTAATATATTAATATCATTCAATGCATCATAAAATTACAGCCCGTGCCATTATAAATCTCTATCATTCTCCATTTGAAAGTATATAAAAATATTGAATAAAATTATTTAGAGCAACAAATGTGTTACAGAAATAAGAGACTATGCTATTCAAAAAATGCTAGAGTCATTAAAGACAGGTTTTTGATTACCACACTAAAAATTTTTCAGGATAAACTAAGTACTTTATATCCTAGGCTAATATGCATCACTCTGAAAAAGATATAGACTTTATTTTAACACTCGTGAAGTGGACAGTAAACTCTTCACATTTCTCATAAGGAATACATTCATCTATTTCTATATGACATTACCTTTATCAGTTTCTTTTGTTCACTTCATTTACTTGTAAAGACAACACAGCTATGTTTATAATGAAAATACAACTGACTTAATGTAAACAAATTACAATTCAGTTGGTGTGTAATTTAAATTGATTTGCCTTAAAATGAATACCAAAATGTACACCTCCCCTACTTGCCATATGTTCCATTTTATCTTAATACAATATCAATAAAGGATGTCTTTGAAATGTAATTATACTTCTGAAGCTCAGTTATAAATATTGCTGCATTTCTAACTTTAAACAATTTGCCTGAGCAAATCTTTTTTAATTAGAGATCCCAGTACACAATTTCAAAGCAAATAGTGTTTTACAGAAGTTTGGCAAAGATGTACTTACATCAATAATCAACAATCTGTGAATACAAAAAAGGTATCCTAATTCTTACAAAAAGGTTCCATTTACTCTTGCCCTCCTAACTGATATTCATGTAGATAAATAGTAATTATTCACTGAGA
Source organism: Rhinocypha anisoptera (assembly GCA_011762765.2). Classification (NCBI taxonomy): domain Eukaryota; kingdom Metazoa; phylum Arthropoda; class Insecta; order Odonata; family Chlorocyphidae; genus Rhinocypha; species Rhinocypha anisoptera. Next base: position 4,698 of record WURS02471430.1, on the reverse strand, counting down.
AGGAAAGAGAAACTTCAATATATTGCATCCATACTAAAGTGAGCACTTGCAGGAAACATTTATACTTAACCTGAGATTTCAACCTCCGAATTTCCTTCTTCAGTTCCCAAACCTCATCACATAGACTTTGGAACTCATCCTATGACACACCATCATTGCTGGTGCTATCATCACATTCTGTCACTGTTTAATTTCAAAATTTAACATTGTTAAATAATGCAACTTCATTACTTATCCAGGAACCTGTGGCATACTACACCATCTCCAATCACTGCAAACACTAAACGTGTGGATTTATCTATATTTAAATTAATTTATCATTCATGATAAAAGTATTAGTTTACTATTCAGATGTATGTATGTAATATCTTCTTTGTGTAAAGCAATAACCCACCTTCTTCCAAAACTTTCTTTTTTGGAGGGGCTCGGCTGGAATGCTTAACATTGGACTATTTTGCGAAGGAAAAAACAGTGGGAGCTGCTGATTACTTTAATAGCTTGCTGCTATCAAGTGACCGAAGTAAACAGTTGTGACATACTTAACTTTTGTAAAGTTGTTCACGCTAAGTATCTACAAATGCAGTAATGAAGCATCTAAAAGATAAATGAGAGCACCAATAATTGCCTTAGTTATTAGTTATATTAAAAATATTTGCGCTCTCTCTCGCCTGGGATAGACAACTCCCTTGATGTATTTAAGTAGTAGTAGTAGTATCTTGATTTATATGGAGCTTCGACGGCTAGTCATTGCGAACCTCTTCAAATTATAATCATAGGTGCACACCTGCGCTTGAATTTAATAAATTTAGGCACACTTGATGATTAATCATTTCAATGAATAGCAGAAATATATGCAGTTCAGTCATGAAATATATTATTATCGCAGATTAACTTACCTCTCACAAACGTGCTCCACTCGTAGGTATCCACTTATCTCTTCGACAGTTTCTCATCCAGACAGCTCTTCTTTTTGGCTCTGAAGCAAAACAAAACAATCTGTTTTCGTGCGTTTGAGCAAAAAAAGAGCACTACAACAAACCATTTTTTAATATTTAAACTCCAGGTCAATGTGAACCTTATGGGTCCCGCCGTCGACTTAGATCCAAGATGGAGAAATCAAGGAGGGTCATGGGAGGCTGTACTGACCTGGTTATAGGGACCTTGATGCTTATTATGTCCGAAGGGGAAAATAGTTAGTTCTAACTTTACTCTCTCATATGGCAGTGTTACAAATTCTTAGCAGGAAAAATGATGCATGAAATGTAACAAAAGCACTTCGAAATATTTTATACAAATTGTAAAAGTATTTAGCTTTACGAAAATTTTGCATTTCACTTTCAACTCCCTTGTTACTATTAATGGTATCATCATAATAAAATTACCAGCTACAGCTAGTTTGCATTACTTAATTTCAACTACCGGTTGAAACATGTTTTTAGAGACTTCTGGCATCTTCCTTCGATTCTGAGTTGTTTCACTTTTTGAAATATTTCTTACCCTTCCACTCCCATCCCTTAACTCCCCATCTGAAGAGCCTGATAATGCTGACCAGACTTGGAACAACATCTTAAACAGCTACGGAAAATTATCATTTGAACACTATTATCTAGTGGCAGAGGTAACCAAGCATTAGAGCAAAGTAAGGATTGGAATAACAGAAAAATATAATAAAGCAGGCTTGAAAAGAAGGTTCGATCTGTAATTGAAATGAGTGTCATATTACTTTTACATAGATTTTAGAGACCGACTTTAGGAATAGGGTAACCATCACAAAAATAAAAATCACATCAGCAATCTGACATAACACTTTTGTACAATTTGAGTAGCACTCAGTGAAGAAATGGACTTAAAATACAAATGATAAATGTGGACCGGAAAAGATACTTATTAAAATTGTGCTTTCATCGAAGAATGTTGAATCGTTAAGAATAGTAATTTAACAAGGCAACAAGGCATTTAATGTTTAGAGTATGATTATATTTTTCTATGTTTATAGTTGTTTATGTGTTTTATTTTGTATTTAAATTGTTTGACGACATCTATCATAGCACTTGCTATGCATGTAAACTCAAGATGAATAAAGATTATTATTATTATTACATATGCTGGAAAAAGGAAACTTTTATGAAACACATTACCTACTGTGAAAACCACAGAAAAATAAAATGTCTCCATGAATGGAGACTGGTATGACGGTTTGAAAAGTGGAGGCTATGGAGTTGCAGCAACAAATACTCCATACATTTTAAGCATTTAAAATTTTGGTACGATTTCCTGTCAATTTCATCTGCACATATTTTCGAGAACAATTTAATGAAATATTTAGTAATTTTTTTCATTAATTTGGCTATTTTTATACTTTATTTGAGCAATTACAATATTGCACTTTTCCTTAACATTAAAACATCAGCTTGACAAACTTGAGAATTACAGTTAAATTATGAATGAGTACAGAGCACTTTCTGAGGTTGATCATGATCTAGAATAATGTAAATTGCACTTTTTGTTGAGCTCCTCAGTATAATAAAACAGCAGCAGAAAGCACTGCTGCACTCTCTTCAGGATGATCTTCAGTACCGAGCAAAAGAAATGTTTCAGGAAAATCCTATATAAACAATATCAGTATAGTGGAAAGGAACATGTTTAACTACTAATTACCCCTGTTAAGAACAAAACCATAAAGCAACTCAAAATAAACAATTTTAACCTTTAATGCACGAATACTTGAAGTTGTAGGCTGTTTTATATTTTTTTAAAAATTAGTTCCGTGTATATTCCTGAACTTACCAAGTTAGGTGAAAGTAATAGAGCTGTAAATAAATTATTCATGTCCCTTAATTAAACTACCTATATATCATATCAGTACTGTCATGAAATCACACTGTAAATTAGCCGACCTGGTTAGCCTGGTGGGTAGCGTGATCGCCGGCTAACCCAAAGGTTGCGGGTTCGAATCCTGCCTGGGGCATGGATGTTGTGTTTGTCCAGATGGGTTTTTTCTAAGATTTGAAGAGGTGCAAAATGACCTTAGCCATCAAAGCACCCTATAAATAAAAATACTACTACACAGTAAATTAACAACCTAAACCATAGGGACATCCCAATAAGCTTCTTTGTTAGCAACAGCTTTGAGGCTACTCCACAGTTAAACATTGCCTTGACTACTGCCTACACACACCTGGTTAATCAAAAGTTCTAACAAATTTTTCTTAAACTTTCTGAAAAATGCAATGAACAGTTTGTCAATTGCAGTTGTGAATAGAGGGAATAATTATCATTCAGTGAGTTTTCATGTCACAATCCTGATTTTTAAAAGACATGAATCTATCATTTTGTAAAAGGGACAGAGGAAACTATTTATAGCAAGCTCCAACCACAGATGCATGCCTGTGTGTTTTCTGGGTTTGGGTGTCCTCAGTTTAGCTCCTGCTTTGTGGGTGACCTGTGCTTTGTCTGGGAAATGCTACCTCTGAGCCCTAAGATAATCAAGATGGTTTTTCCTCTAGATTGAATCATCAGTGGACACTGAGAAACTGTGGGTTCAACAACTCTGGGCCAAACGTCATGGACAGTGGGAAGCCTGTGATTGGGGGGTCACATGGGTGATGCTGGGTGGTGGGTCCATGTGGAGTGGGCAAAGGATAAAGCAATGAGGAAGGCTGAAGTAAGTACGGGATGATCTTGGATATGGGTTGGGCAATAGATGTAGAAAAGCACTTAGGGGCGTGAGATATTGTAAATTGTGACACCAAATAAATATTTTCAACTTGACTTGTCATTCCCTTGAATGACACTCGTGATCCCAATAAGAGTGTAGCTAACAAAATTTTTTCAGAATTCGTTATTACATTACTACTATGACTACGAACTTACAAGTTCCACCACATCCTAGCTTACAATGATCCCACAACCTTCACTGGCTGCATGAATTGCTACTGCTCATGATGGGCTCAACCATGCCAGATAGTACAGTGAAACATGGATAATTCAATAGTCAAGGAACCAATAAAATAATTCAAATTATCAAAAAAATAATTAAATGTAAAAGGTAACAAAAATTACTCTAACTTCATGATTTAACAAAGAGCTTTATTCTTTACACATCATTAGTACATATATATAAATAGCTTATAAGAAATCATATTTTTTTTATTTGTCAAATAAGTCAGACCATGATTTTTTAACAATGTTTACATACAAAATGCTTGAGACCAAAAATTATTTGAATAAAAGATCATTTAAAATTTTAGAAGTTTAAATTATCCAAGTTCCACTGTATAAGAGAGGAGAAAACTTCTTATATATTAACCCCTAGGATACTAATGTAGCCAAACTAGACATGAATAATAATTTATATATATACATATATATAGTGACAAGCAAAAAAATCTGTCAACTATGGAGCTCTTCCACAGAATAAAGGCCTTTTCAACTACATAAAGCCAGCTATCACATTACTGCAGGACAAATTGCAAAAAAGAAACTGTGGAGTTTCTTATTGTCATGATTATTCAGTTATTCAGGAAAGGAGACTTTTTGCACATTTACCTAAGGATGTGACAGTGTAGCAATAGTAGTTATTATTAACAAACAAAGTATGCATATATATATATATATATATATATATATATAGGAATAACTCAGATGAGCAGCAACAACGAACACACGCACACACTTATAGACATTCACACACAGAAA
>WURS02471399.1:0-13027 GCA_011762765.2 Rhinocypha anisoptera | reverse complement strand
GCCCTCACCCCCCAAATCAGGGTAATGAACACTGGGAGCCCCCTTCTGTCCCTGCACTCCAAGAGAGAGGATTCCTCAATCAGGCTTCCAAACATCCACTGATATTTTGGATGGGACGGTTGAGGGGTTCATTCATTAAAGTGAATTCATTCATTCATCATGACAGAGCATGACCCTTGGCACTGCCCAGAGCAGATTAGGGACGATCACACATATTTGCTCAGTCCTTGCAGCATACTCAACTATATGCTGTTCCAAAATTTATAACTCACTTAACACATTGCAAAACAATTTCTTTTCCATGGCTTCTGGCACAGTGATAATTGAGAAATCATGGAGAGATCACAATTTTATCATGGTGATACATGTATACAAGAAAAGTTAATTTTAAAGGCAGTTTTATTTCTGGTATAAGCATTAGTTTTCATTATGCGTGCCCAATAATATATGTTCTGTGCCCAAACATATTTCAACATAGTCCAAAGTATTTTCATTTTTAGTTGGTGTTCCGTCAAAGTCAAAGAGGATACACTATACAGAGGGCCTCCCTCTTACACAATGAGCATTCACTTTTGTGAGTCATTATGTTCTCATAAATTTTGAAGTAAAACAACTACTTTGTCAAATTTTTGAAATTGAACTAAAAATGGCACTGAAATAAAAACATGATGGTGAAGTTGTTAAAAAAGAGAGTACAATGTTAAATGTTGAAAAAGAAAGAGGTTATTCAAACTTGCTTCCATTTTTGATAGTTCAAGTACCATGGTTAGTAGAAAAACTATTAAGATGTCAACCTATGATGATCCATTTTGTCCATAAATGAACTAGTTAAAGTAATGGTTTTATGGTTTATCTAACCTTCTGTAAGTGTTTGCCTCTGCTCTGGTATCTTAAATGGAAAGAAAACCTAATTCTTTCATTTTTCATTTCTGCTTTTGTAACATCACAGATTGATGCATACTGTACATACAAAATTGGAGTTTACCACATTGGAGTTGGGTGAAAACTAGTCCAAAACTTTATTTTAACTCCCTTGTCACCATAATTTATTAATGAACATTATATTTTGAAGAATTTTTAGTACACTCGAAACATACTGTTAGCCGAATTAGAACACTGGGCATACAATAATAACGATTTTAATTAATTACTTGTTGGCAAAACCTAGTAAAGGAAATAGTTCCCATTAATTGCAACTGCCTGCTTTTCATTATAATGGTTTAAATACTGAGAGAGGCTAGTGATACTATTCTCTTTGGAGATAGTGGATGCATACTGAAGGGAAATTACCATGCAAACATCAATTGTCAGTTATTAGTCATACTTTTAAAAACAATGTACTTCAATTCATTTCATGAGTACTCATTTCAGAGTTATATATTCATAGAATGTAGTAATAATTTTTGGCATCAGACCAATAATAGATAAAACGTGTTATTAATGAAATCAAAGAGTACTCACCATGTGTGAGCGGAAGGAAGTCTGTCAGTGGACCTTTCATCCCTATGTATTTGGAATTTTTGAATACCGTTCATCCCCTCGAGTGCTGCAAATCCTTGTAGGGGAACTTTGGATGTTCCAGTGACAAACTGCAAAAACTTTGCCCGGTCAGCTTGTTCAAATGAACGCAATGCTCTCCAAAACCACTTGATCTAAAAGAAACAGGTATATCAAACCTAATTATTCCATGCACCATATTGAATTTCAAATGAAGTTATAATTACAATTTTAACATGTAAGGGAGAAGTTAAGTTTTACTCTGAATTTACATTTATTTTTAGTTTTTACTTCATTAACAATGATACTTTCATTTTATGCAGTATCTAAAAGAAAAGAAATATTCACAGCACATACTTCTACTACTACAGATCTTAATAATCACTATTCGAATGACATTATCTTTAAAAATGCAGGGCTTTACTTATATTCCTATTTAAATTAAATAACTCAAGGTTTAGTACCATTATCCATATTCCTCAATTTTATAGCCAACTTGGACATTAACATGAAAGTTCAATATTTTAAATGAAAAGAGCCTAAAATACCACTGAAAAAGAATGGAACCAAAACACCTCTCACCATGGACACGGGTCAGTTAAGAATCTACATTTTACCATAAACCTTGTTAGTTTCTAATATTTCTCATTTCTTCACACAACATACCAAGCTTTCCCATAAGAAAACAGGAAAAAAGGTATTATCACTCAGCATCTCAATACAAGAAATCAGTTTCTTCTTAACTTTGAAATAAACTAATCAAATAAGAATTTTTATATAAGTAATTATGCTTCCTTACCAGCATCTTAACTACTTGCAACACCAATGCAACAAATTTAAATGGGAAGAAATTGGAGCCTACCATGGAAAATGGAGACCTACCTAATAGACTTCTTGAAAGAAATAGGTAAAACAAAACGCTTTTATTGTTCCACAAAATATATTCTTTAATGTGACCGGTTTTTATGCAGTGTCATGATCTGAATGTAAAAGCTGTGTCTTGAAAGATTATTGCCAGAAGGTGATACTCTGAATCGAAAATTGTCAAGGTAAAGAATATATTTTGTGGAACCTTTTGTTTTACCTACGTTCATTAAGGAAGAGTTCCACCAAGTGACACCTGCCACACTGTGGCCAGTGAAAATGTTTGATTCACAGAGATTTTATTACAAAAAAGACAATGTTAACACACTTACCTGGAGGGAAGATGCTTGGTATTTGTGGTACTCTGTGTTGCATCTCAATTCATCAATATCAATATTTGGTAGACCTGATATGAGGAGTTCTAATTCTTGTTCATTAAATATTGAGATTAATTTCTTTGGAATGATATCATAAAACCCCTCCAAAAATGCATGGAGCCTGTAAATAATGTCATATAAATTAACTTAGTAGCACAATTTCTCAACATGAGTTTCATCATGAGTTCATGAGTGAACTGTCCATTTAAATTTATGCATACTGTTTCATTATAGCTCCAGTCATTTTCATCTGGCACACCATACGAATATACTGCATCTTATTTTCTTCTGAGACGCAAATGTTTCTACCATTATGTATTAAGTCTCTGACTTCAGTTACACCAAACTCTTGGACCTGTAAGAGTAAAATGAGTTATTAACTCCACAAAGTCATGCATTTATGTAAATAAATTAGAAAATTCACCAGGAATACCAATTTACATGCTTCACCTGAAATCAAAATTGAAATAAACCCTTATGTCACTCTTTTTTAGCAATAAATATTTTGTAAGTACAATCAATTGTCACAACCAGAAAATTCATTGACCAAAACTTTTTTATATTTTTTGTCTACTAAGTTATTCTGCATTTCTAACTTATTTATTTTTGATAGAGCTAGTTTAGAAAATAAGGTCTTTTAATTAATATTTAAAAATTGGAGTGTCAATGTTTATGAGGAATATGACAGTAAGGGAAGGGTCCCTTACTGCTGCTCTCTTAATATGTAAAACACGGTGCTCTAGATGACTTAAGAAGTTCCATCAACAACATTATATGGGTCATCTAATCCTGAAAAAATCTAGTAGCAAACTTTTTATTTAGCACTGATTAAAAAGATGCATGTTACCAGCTACATATAAGTAACTGTAATAATAGCCACATTCCTGATTGATTCTAATTCAATAATCCTAAAAAATACTGTAAGGATGAAAAGACACCCTACCTGATGCTTTCTTGTAAAATATTTTGGTTGACATTACACATGATTAAATCAATATTACTAGTAATTCACTTGAGGTCTTATTTGATTCTTATGCAGCACAGAGGCAAATGCAAAGAAAGAGCAAAGAATTCATTAATTTTAAAGAACTACAGACCCTTTATTACAAAAGTTTTAGTATGTGTATAAGATTTCAATAAAAGATTCACAAATGACACAATATTTATTATTCAATTTTGATTAGGTATCTTGTGCTTACTGCTTACTATACTTTAAATTGCATGATCGTGAACCAGTAATCTTAAAAATCTTTCTTTTCAGTTTTCTAAAGGCCACCTTGGTGCAAGATATCATGTGCATGATCACATGCATGATCTTGTCAGAAACATTATCTCCCAAAATGATGGGTTCATACATGGCAAAAATAGAACATGTTCTAATTTTTTCTCATCATGCATACAGAATTTTTGCATGATCAGCTCTCTCCTTGGCCATGTTTGGTATGTGATACCTTAGTGAGTAGTATCGTAGTAGTTAGTAACTGGTATGTTATTTAAAAATTGGTATTACAGCAACGTGTACAACAGTCGGTTGCATTGTCAAAATGGCAACTACACTAAGGTAGCAGTATATGATATTCATTTCCACAGGCATGTGCATGATATCATGCACATTTTTAATGCCTTGCAGGGCAAATTTTCATCGTGAGATTTTGTCATGCGTATATCATGCGTACATGAACTTGTTTGAAATCATATCTCATGCATGATGGAATCTGGAAATGAAAATATGCCCAACACGGTGCATGATATCATGCACATTAATGTGGCAGTGAAAGTCATAATATACCACTACCCATGTGTAACTGCTGTTTTGACAATGCAACCAACTATACTTATGTTATACTCCTCAATGTAATATTATACTAACTTCCGCTTCTAAATTTCAGACTATTTCTCTCCTAGGACTCGATTAAATAATTGCACATACAATATTTTATAATTTATCTACTTTAATATGCTTCCTGATTGCTTGCTTGTCACAGTACTTTGTGTTAACCCTTTCAGTGGCAACCCCTATAACCTGGTATATGCGAAAAATGCCAGGGTTTTTTTGTATATTTGTTAATATACACATTTATACAATATAATATACATATATATAAATTTTTTAACATCAGTTTTTTACACTCCAAGCACTATAAGAGTGAGTAAAATTTTTAATTAATATTTTTACCTCCTAAACAGATTAATAAAAATTATTTATTAACACGTTGAGGACCGTCCATGGAGATTTCCGTGTTTCGGCATATGAGAACAAAACTTATCTGCTTATTTTAATATCAGTTACTTATGTTCTTGTTTGCTTCTGGTGTATTTAAGATTGTACTTTCAATGATTTAGATTAGTTTTATTCCATTCAAATTTTGAATTTTTATTTATTTTTAAAATGAACTTTTTGAATTCCCTTTCAGAAATTAATAATGTGAATGAAAATTTTATTAAGCCATACTGTGTGAAAAAACTCGATTAAATATTACTTTTTCCAATACAGCAACTCTATAAATTCTCCAGTGTTCTGAAATCATTATTTATAATTTTTTTGCTAATAAGGGAGAGCTATAATTGGATGGCTCTTCTTCAATCAGTGTAAATACAAAATCTAGTTGTCGGTAATTCTCTGATCACCTAATGTGTAGTGGCTTAAGGCAATTAATGAATATGTCATCTCTGGATGCATATTTTTGGCTGGTTTTCACACGTACTATGATCTGGATTCTCTCAAGGTATCCTGTCTATATTGCTCAACGTAAACACATAAGTTCCAGAGGTCCAAGAAATCTGAGTTGCATTTCAGTGTTCTCCCTATGGTCCTTGATAGATAAGGACCAGATGGCCACAACGCTTATCTTTGTTAGTCTGTTATGTTTTCCCTGCTTAGAATGCATATTAGTCTCCTCTGGGACCTTCTTGTGTTCTGTGCTCACTTTGTTAGAGATCTCAAGTCAAGTAGTTTACTGAGGAATCATTTCCTTAGATGAAATGTTTTGTGCGTTTACCCTATGCAAGTACATACTTAGTCTAGGTAGATTTCAGTACTTTTCATCAATAATTTCTGTATATCTTGTCTACCAATAAATTACTCCATTGATAATAAGCCCTTTTCTATAGCAATGGCGTCAACTAGTGGTTGTGCATCTTGTGGAATGACGGAGAAGGATATATACGAAGAACTTTGTGTTGATGTATTATCGGATGTGCCAGATGATTGTGTAGATGAGTGTGAGAGCTCAGATAGTAAAATTGGTTGTGATATTGGTGGAAGACAACCTAAAAGAAAAGCTGCACCGTTAGTTTACACTGATGATAGTGATTCTGAAGTAAGAGACAGCGATGGTAGCTTAGTGAAAGACACCTCTGTGAAATGGAATAAAATTGGCCTTCCAAGAAGCTTGGAAGATTTTCAGAGAGTTGCAGGAATCATCAATGCACCTGATAATTGTGAATGTATTTTAGAAACAGCAACTTGTTTTTTGGGGATGATCTTATTGCAATAATGTGCAATGAGAGCAATTTGTATCACATGCAGAATGAAGGCCGATACAAGTATTCACAGAAAACTGGGAAATGGAAAAATGTAACGGTGGAAGAGATGAAAGTTTTCTTAGCAATTATTATTTTGATGGGAAAAGTCAGGAAAGATTCAATTAAGGAATATTGGAGCACAGATGAATTTATCAATACACCCATTTTTAGTAATTTGCTCAGCAGGAACAGACTTGAACAAATTTGGAATTCTTGGCATTTCAATGATAACGAATCAAATTCTGAATCTTCTGATAGATTTTATAAAATTAGACCAGTTCTAGCATATTTCTTAGAAAAATTCAAAATGGTGTACATGCCTAAACGTGATCTCTCTCTCGATGAAGGAGAAATACCTTGGAGGGGAAGACGTGAGATTTAGAACATATAATCCAGGGAAATTGGTGAAGTACGGATTATTGGTGCGAATGGTGTCTGAGAGTGAAACATAGAAATAAACACAGCTGAGGGAAAAAAATTAGAGGAAACCATATTGACTCTTCTAGATCCGTATTTACACTGTTGGCATTATGTGTTCCAAGACAATTATTACAATAGCGTACAAATAGCTGAAAATCTTCTAGTGAAAAAAATGCGTGTTTGTGGAACCAATCACGCCAACAGGGGGCTTCCCACTGAATTTAGACATGAAATCATAAGTTTGAAGAAAGGTGACTACACGTTCTGTAGAAGGGGGGAAGTTCTGCCGCTTGCGTGGAGGGACAAGAGGGAGGTGAGGATGATTTCCACAATTCATAACTCGAGTATGGACAAAGGAAAACGAAACAGGTGGACGGGAGATACACTAAAAAAAATGACATGCATTTTGGAATATAATAAGTACATGAGAGGAGTAGATAGAGCAGATATGTACTTGGCATAATTTTCAGTGCTTAGAAAAACTATGAAGTGTACAAAAAAAGTTGTGTTGTGGTTAATCAACAGTGCCCTATTTAATTCTTTTGTGGCGCACAAAACCTTGAACACATCTACCCGTGACTTTCAAAATTTTTTTTGGAAATAGCCAAGGGCCAAAGAACTGCTAATCTCACTGTTCTAAGGAAACAAGTCTGAGCACATTGTTAGATGAAATCATGCAATTATGTGTGTCTGTGAGATCTCTTAGATGATGTATAATGCACACTTTTGTTTACATGCTTTTTAAATAAACTTGTACATAAATCAAAGCAGGGCAATGAACAGAAGCTACTGCTCTTTTCAGAACAGGTCTGAATGAAAAGGAAAGGGGACAAGCTCAATACGTACATGAAAAACAACTAAATCACAGGTTAATAGTTATTTTATTATAAGTGGTGCAGAAATGCCTTTCACTTGTATGGCCATTCAGTTTTGCTTTGTTTATGATGAGTGGTCAATAAAAAATGTAGTTTGGGTGCTAATGAGTCGTACAAGAAAAAGCCTTTGATGTAACTTGATGGAGACCCTTCATTGTTTGATCAAAAAGAAAAAAATATTTGCAATTTCCACATGTACTTTAATTTTTCAACAGCATGCTTTCATTGCTATGGAACATCATTGTGTAAACTTATGAGTTAATTTCAATTTTCCCTAATAAGATTCACAATGTACATAGCGGGCTGAGGGACAAACCACTGGTTAAAAAAAATATATGATAACTTTTTAGTTGCAAAGAAATGCCAAATAATGTCATGAATTTTATATTAGCTGCAATGCTAATTAAATCAATCAAATATTATTAGACAGCTTCTTTACAAATCTGACTACTTTAGCAATCGCCATTATTATCTACCTAAATTTAATGACAACACTACACCCGATGTTGTTTAGAGTGTATACATCCCAAACAAAACTTAAAGATTAAATGAAATTATTAATTATACTGTCTCGTTAGAAGATAAATTGCAAACCTAAATCACAGTTGATTTCCAGCAGAGATGATACCCTCCACGTTTTGGCATACTTTACTTTGTAATAAGCAAGCAGAAAACAAAATACTTAAAAAAAATTCACTACCTGTTCCAGGGGGGCCGTAAAGTAAAACTCCTTTAGGTTGTGCAATCCCCAAGGCATCGAAAAGCTCTGGATGTTTTACAGGTAACTCTATAACTTCTTTTATTTCTTTGATTTGCTTGTCGAGACCACCAACCATTTCATACGTACTATCTGGAACTTTTTCCACCATCATCAAAGAAACAAGGGGGTCAACCTATAAAGAAATATGGCAAGGAACATGAGAAATCAATAGAGACACAAAATAGTTGTCATAAAGTAATAATAAAAAATTCAGATCATGTTACCTTATTCGGCAATATCTTATGTAGAGTGTAACTCTCATTCCTCAACGCAACTCTTGAATTAGGGGTCACATTATTGATATCTATATTTTTATCCAGATCAACGACAAATTTTCCTTCAGGATGAACCTTAACTAAAACTTTCTTCTTGTCCATTGGTTTTACGACCTCTCCTACATAAGAACCTTGCTCCTGGAGAAGTTGTAACTCCTCTCGAAGCATCCGAACTAAAACAGTATAAATTATTCCTGAATATCCTGTATCACTGTCCACACGGATTAACTAAACTACGGTAGTGGTAAGCCCATCAAAAAATTAATACCTTTCGCATTGAGTTCATTTCTTTGAGCCTGAAGGCGTCGGAGATTCTGGCTTTTCTCTGCTACAATGAGTTGAAGTTCTTCAATTTTAGTAATATAGTATTGCCTGAATCCTTCTCCTTTAGAGCCCTTCTCGTCTACTTCCATCTGCGAGAAAATTTTATGCATCATTGGCCTATGATAATGATTATTCGAATAGCAAAGGGTGAAATTTTACAAATAATCACGACAGAATATGTGCAAAAGTTTTAATTAGGAAAAACTATTCAATAAGAAAATGTATTGGGAGTTATTAGTGTAATAGCAATACAATACTTCAGAAAATGATAAAACGACAGGTTAAAAGTTGGATAGAATAAAATCCAGTGCATTCAAAAGAAAGGCAATCGCTATCTTATTATATGAAAGGTTCAAGGAGTGGAAAGGATAATATTTTTCCCAACCTCTAGATTTGTGTGCGTCATTTTGCCTTTATTTTTCCACCGCAGCCGTATGACAAAACCACCATTAAACTGAATGCCGTGACTTGGGAATACGGACCGCAAGAAGGTTCAAAAAACATATATGCCGTATACGCCAACAAACGAATTTGACGTATGTAGCTAGTAACAGCAATCACCGAAAATGGCGCTATCATCGTCCACCTTGATGATGCTTGATAAATATCAATTATTTATCGTGATAAAAAGAAAAAAATTAGTAGAAATATTAAAATAGGGTCATGTAAATAACCAAAAAATCATACAACATGGAAATAATATGAATTAAACTCATCATCTTAACAGTCTAGACCAGCTAGAGTCCTCTTGTGGAAGTTGTTGAATGAATGAATATTTCGACATTGTCGTAGTGTTTAGTTACTGTTATCTTTGGTCTTTGGGTATTGGATTAATAAAACTCAGAACAAAAAGAGCAACAAAACGCGAGGAACCACGAGCGGTGAATGCAACTGGAAGCGTAATATATTGCGGTATATGGGGCAGAATCCCGAAGAGGATAAATCCTATGACGGAGATCATAGTCTACGAGTTTTTCTTATTCATTTATTATATGTTGTGTCACCTTTAACCATAGGACCTTCTTCAATTCAGTTGGCGGAGAGTGTACATGTATACTTTTGATGCTTGCATATTATAAACCGATGTCTTTCTTTTCATGATTCGTTATTGAAAAGGTTAAAAAGTAATACTACTTATATGTTAAATAATTTCGAATATTTCAAATTTATTAAGTATCTAATTAATCAAGCCTTATTAAGTAATCTAAACAATCAAATCTCTTCTTGTAAACTAAGGGAAAGTACGAGCATGGAAGAAGAGATAGCTGTAAGGTGGGTCTCAGAATAAAGATGATTATATAATGGACGCAGGCAAGACCGACTTCATACGGTACTGCCTTGACGCAGGCCATTTCCATACGTCTTAAGTAGATCGAAATTTCAAAGACCGGTAATGAGTTCAGAATTATTTTCAAATTGGGAGAAATATCACACCTCGAATTTTCCGATCGTCACAGAGCTTAATTTTTTTTACCATTATTTTCTCCTGTCAGCATCTATAAAGGTAGGTAAAAGTGGTTTCAAGATTGTATGACAACTGGAGAGTGAAGCTAAAGAATACTAAAAATAATATAAATTCACTATCCGAATAAATTGACTGATCTTAATAAGAATAATAATTGATTTTGGACGATATTTCTTCTCTGATTAAATTTACACTTGCCTAACCTTTGGGAGGATAGTTATCTCGTAATAGCTTTTTTATGCATTACCATATCCCTTTTGTGAAGATCCAAATTTCACTTTATTGGCATTTACATTTATTAAGAAGGGAAAAATAATATATATATATACTACAGCGTTTTCTGGCAATCTTTGCTTTTAAAATTGAACTTTTAAGGTTGGTATTACTGTGCCCCCTTTACATATAGGCAATTAGCCGTGTGTTTTTTTAGTCGAATTGTGGAAGCGACAAGTTTGTTTACAGGAATTAATATTATTCTTCTTTTTCAATATAGGAATTCATTAATTATTGGTAACTTGAAATGTTATAAATGATGCGCCGGAATACGGAGATTAATTTGACATGGAAAGTACTACAAGTTACGACAACGTCTGTTTAGGTTTAGAAAACGGAGATCTGTCTTGTGAAGCTGAAGACATGAGTCTTGTCATTGATCATGCAAAACTGAGATATCCATTCTGTATAGTGTGGACACCAATTCCAATTTTAACGTGAGTATGGCACAGCACTGGTTTTTTCCTTTGATCAATGTGCCCTCTTAAATTTATTGTTCCCGTAAGCCTGACAAATGTTGTGTTCCCATTCTTAAACATCACGATGATGATTCTTAGATGGTTATTTCCTGTAATCGGCCATATGGGGATTGCCACTTCCAAAGGAATTATTAGAGATTTTGCTGGTCCTTATGTGGTGTCAGAAGATCGAATGGCATTTGGGAACCCCACCAAGTATTGGCAGTTAATTCCGTCAAGAGCGAAAGGGGGAATATCTGGATGGGATAGTGCTGTTTTCTCTGCATCTGAGGAGTATAAAACCAGAGTGGTAACTTGTAGTCATTAATTCGTTTTAGTTGTTGGCAAATAAGGCACTTCATTTAGGATATTTTCTGATTCCTTCAGTGATGCTTTTCATGTTACGAACTTATTTTTTCACCAATAATGGTGTCTTAATTCTTATCATTCCAGCACAACTTATGCTTTGACAACTGTCATTCACATGTAGCACATGCACTTACATTAATGAATTACAATGACAGCAAATGGGACATGGTTAGAATTTGGTTTTTCTTTACGGTTAATAGCAGTTATATCAGGTAAGCTAGTAACCATATCATTTGATAAGAAAATCCGGAAGCAAGTATGTATTTTGTATTGTGGACCAATTATTCTCGGTATTTTCTTTTCAGCTTTATGGACTGGATAAAAACATGGCTCCCATTTCTCATACTGGCTAGTATACTAATATGTCTGTTTATTTTGTTATGAATTAGCCTAGGATTTATCATGAATTGATCTCTTAAGACTTTGCTGTTATTATTATCAGGATTCCGTGTATCATTCGTGCTTTATTGAGTGTTCTTTGACCTAATTTACTAAATGTTACCCATGGTGTAAATGAAATGCAAATTTGTTATTAAAAAATGTTAAAGGTTTTGTAGCAGTTGCTTTTTAATTATGTTGATATACAATGCTAAATTCATTGTAATCCCAAAAGAGAACACAAATGAATACATTCTTCTGTTAGAAATGTGCATTCAAATAGAATATTTCACTTTTGGAATACAAAATATTTATACATGAAGATTATAATCCTGCAGTGCCATTCCTAGAGTAAACATTACACGAAGTATTCTACAAGTTGGGGATAAGATAATGAAATCCCAAGGATTCATATGCCTACCTTATGCTAATTCACTGTTGAACTCACAGAATACCATCTACCTCCAAAAGGACACCAGATGAATCCCACCTTTACCTTATATTACCCTAATATTCACCGAATCAGGCGTGATGTGGTGGAAGAGATTCATAATGAGAAGCTGCTGTTTTTATCCTCATTATATTACACTCTTCAGTATTCCATTACCTCTAATAAACTTTAACTTAATTTTTTTGTTTCTTTAGAATTTTCCTCATATCTTCCTCTTCCACATTATGCCTAACACTGCATTTGACTCTCTCCCTCTTTTTATACTCTCCTCCACTCGTAAGTCTCAAAAGCATCCAATTTTGTACATCATCTCTAAAGGAAAAAAATTCAGAACTTCACAGTGCTACACTCTATCAAAGTGTCTTTAATCTTCTCTTTGTGTTTACTTAAGCCTACCATCATTATTCTGTCTATAAATAAAATTCGCTTTCTTAAATCCTTGCAGAATAGATCAGAACAGGTAGAAAAATTCACTTATTTGGGAAGCATCATAGAGGAAAATGGTCCTAGTGTCATGGATATTAGACGAAGAATTGTATTAGCAAAAAAGGACTTTGAGAAAAGGAAAGAGTTAATGAGAGGGACCCTAAATAAAGATTTGAAGGAAAGATTAGTAAAAACTCTAATATGGAGCGTAGCACTATATGGATCCGAAACCTGGTCCATGAGGAAGGATGATGAACATAGATTGGAGGCTTTTGAGATGTGGGTTTGGC
>WURS02471388.1:0-13028 GCA_011762765.2 Rhinocypha anisoptera | reverse complement strand
TGTCAATTCTGGGTATCAACATGACTAAATTATAGGAAAAATTCAATCACTCTCATCTTCTTCCTCGCCCTGTCGCAGAGGGTACCCAAGGGGTTAATTTTCCAACGATAAACAACTGGGATAATCATATCGTGTGCCTTTGGACGGAGTGGGGGCTGCTCGGCGGTCTACTAAATAACTCCTGAATTAGTACAATTGTCCCAAACAAGGGGCGCACTCCTACGTGACTTATCCTTGACGCATGGTGCTTCGACGGTCCGTTTCACACCCTCAAAAGCGCTCTTTAAAAAATTACCTTGATCAAACACGCGGCTCCCATTGAGCGCACGTGATGGAGGGGAAAAACGTACACACGTCAGTAAATAAGCACATAAAATTATTCTCAAAACTAAATCTGAGCCTCTTTTATGCAGCAGCTTTATTTTTATGTTGATTTTCCATTCCATAATTACGTAACTTTACCTTACAAACATACATTTAATGTCATTTTCGCTAAATGACCGTTTTAATTTACCACAGACGTTCATAATAAAAAAACGTAAGCATGTCAATGTTGAATTTCCTATAGAAGAACAACAATGAATAATCGTTTATGGAGAAAAAATGTGTCCAATCTGTGGGTGCACGTTTTAATTATTGTGGAGGTTTGAGCGAAAAGATAAGACTCATGAATGGATGGCAGTAGTAAATATACAATAAATATGTAAGAACCACATAATACGACTCTATAACCATATAATAACCATATAACTTATAATCCTAAGAACCATATAATACGACCATGTATTATAACTCTTAATTATTTAGTGATGTCGTGAAACGTATTAAGTCATCGCTTCATCTTAGCCGTCGAAATTTGGTTTGCATATTAATTCCTTTACGATGACAAGGCTCCAGAGTCACTGCTATTTTCATATATTACTATCTGAATAAAACTTTTCGAGCAGACAAATTTATAAAATACAGTTTTAGAGAGAAATTACTAGTTTTTAAATGAAAAATTTTCAATTGACATTATTTATTCTATCATATTCCTTCATGTAGAACCAAACGTTTGCTTTTGGAATTTGGGTGGAGTGCATTTTCTTATAGTTGCTGAAAGAAAGATTCATTTTATTTTTATCGTTGTCTGAGACTGGTATAAACTATGAAAATCAAAAATATAATTAATTTTTTTACTTACCATTATTCGCTTTACAACACATCGTAATAGTGACTAACTTAAATGGTTTGAGCTATTTTTAAATCTTTTCGCAATAATATGTCTGCTGATTTTACCCTTGTATCAGATACTTTAACTATTACCTTAACTTCGTAAAATCAGATAACCATCTACCCACAGTTTATTATAAAATAAATCGAAATGACAAGTAGATGGCAATTTTCAACTGCTAAATATACTTTATTTTGACCTGTTTCACAGTCACTGCGACATCTTCAGGTGTAACATGATTGGATAACAGGAACATGATCTTCTTGTCAATAATATCTTTGAATCCCACCACATTACTCCTGAAACTGAAAAATCCGATCGATTTTAACACAATTGAATATATTATTTGATTTAAATGTAAAACTTCGAAAAAGGTACGCGCTTGGTAAAACTTATTACTTAAGTTTCTCGTATGAATTTTCCCTATAGAATGTTCTTGATAGATCTGACAGTCTTTTATTTGATAGTTTGTTTGTAAAGGTGGAAATGTTTAATGTATATTGCGAGAATTCATGAAAATGTGAATATCTGCGTAAATATTGGAATTTCATCAGTTGAAGTTGTGAGCCACGATGAATTTTTTTGGAAGAACTATCACATCCTCGATTAAGGATCTCGCTGTTGGTCACCGTATTGACCCAAATTATATGATTCGTTGTAATGGTACGAATTCAGCGTGTGGCACCACAAAAATAATCGCACGACAATAGTTTGAAAGCGGTTTGCGGTGTCAGGAATCGCTTTGATGTACATTTTGGGGATGATGAAGATGGATCCCGAGCGCTTCCACTGATCCTTTCCGCGGATTAGTAAGGCGACCCGAAGTCGTTAGCGTCACTAATCTCGTGAAATTAATTCCGTCGTGTCACGCTCCGCGGGCAAAATGCCTTGCGCGCTCCGTTGCGTCCAATGCATATTCAAAACGCGAGAGTGTTGTTTCTTTGTGATGTCATCGCACCGCGGCGACGGTCCTCGGCCGGCTTGCACCGGCGCGATGCCTGCTCTCTATTTGATAGCGAATCAATGACCCCGAGGGCGACGGCACAAAACACTTGGATCGAAGTGGCCGAAACAGGGTTTACGGCCAATAGTTTTGTGTTTTACACGGAACCACACGAGCACGAATGTAAAAAAGTCCTCGCCCGCGCCTACTACGTACTTCCTCGTGCATTAGTGCCCTCGCAGCCAAGGACATGGGCATTGTGTACATACGTGTGCCGCCGACATATGCAAATTGGCGCGGAGCAGAGCGCGCTACTTCAGTACTTAGCGCTGAAGTGCATTCTCCATCCACTCGCAATTAAAAATATTCTTACCGCGCGCGATATGTGATGAATGACTATCGTTCATGGCTCGTGGCTGGTATATCTGACGAAAAATGAAAAAGATTTTTTTTATCGACACGGTTTCGTGTTCTATCGACCTGTTATGTAACTTGATGGAATAAAACATTTTTTTCTTCTGGCTGGATTATTTTTTATTCTGATGTACCGACAATGAAGTAATTTCCGTGTGCATTCGATGGTATTAGGCTCAACCTCGTTCAGCTTCATGAGGAAGAGAAGCAACGAAACTTTGTAATGCCACAGAATATATTTATTGGAACGACCGGTTTTGTCGAATAGTTTACATATTCGGGTGTAATACAAATTGTGGAATATTGTTGTTTTAAATTGTGAAATATATATTATGGAATCACAAAGTTTTGTCGTTTCTCTTCATTTTTATGTGTGTCTAAGAAATTACTCGTGTTTCAATACCTTTGGATTCACATGCCTCTCAAATACTTGACATTGGACCAATGAGCATGATTTTTTAAATGTCATTCATAGCTGGGAACCGAAAACAGTCTTTATGTTCTATTTGGACTGAATTATTCATCGAATTGTAACGGATGAAAGTGCAAAGTGTCAATTCGGTTCTTAATCACAATGCTTTCATGCTGTCATTCGTCATGCTGTGACGTCATAGTGCTGAAATTACGAGGCTGAGATGTTTTAAAAATTAGGAGAAAAGAATCAGCCTCTTGGAAATGTTTCATTTATTCAAAGGTAAAAAAGCACTGGGAAACATAAAGAGAAAAATAAAAGGACCGAATACTGTGGGGAAAAATGATCAACAAATACAAGAAAAACGTCAAAAATCACCTACATAAAAAAATTGGATCTTAATAACATTCTATCTTTGATTGTAACTATCCGTCTGCAAAAATTTTCAGACCTTTCACATCTAATCACGCAAAATCTAATAAAATCATTATAGATTTAGTGAAAAATGATTTCTAATAAATTTAAATCAAGTGGCATAAGAATCGCCAATTTCATTTATTTACCTGATGGAGGAGTCTGTCTACTAAACAGGAGACCTTGGTTCAAGACTCGCCTTTGGACACCTCTAATTAAACTCAAGCCGAGTGATTTTCTGGGTACCACATCTTACTAGGGAACCGAAAGAATCACAAGGGATGAACGGAACTTAGGGCTGAAAACTGTCGTTGGTGGTTGGCTGAACGTAATTGTTTTGACGGAACAGACGAATTTGTAAAGTTACCACCTATCAAACTCCCTATTTGTGGATTTATATTGACAACAATATTACCAAATAATGTTTAAGCCGATGACACTTCCTTCGGTATTTTATATAGTGAACAATCCAATTTATCATTCTGCATTAGTTTAATTCCAAAAAAGGGAGGTAGTGAATTTTGCAGTAATTGAAGAGGAAAACTCTGTTGTCTATGCAAACCAACATACTTAAAAGAAACATCCTTTACAAAATTAAAGGTGCTATCAATATGAGATTCAGAAAAGAATGGACTGGTTGTAGAAAGGACAGGAAATGTAAGAATACATTAAATACACTCAGATTAAATGTTAAACAAAAGGCTACATAATCAATCTCCATTATATCTCCATTAAATACACAATAATATAGTACTGTTCCACAGAATTTTTATTAAAACACAACGCGTTTCGGCTTCTAGGCTTCGGCCATCATTAGGTACAACTAAAAGTTTTTAGTTGTACCTGATGATGGCCTAGCAGCCGAAACGCGTTGTGTTTTTAAAAAGTTTCTGTGGAACAGTACTATATCATTGTGTATTGAATATGCCTGCCTTCCAATACATTTCGCTTAACACTGTCAATCCATTATATCTATCTTTTTTTATATCGAAAAATCCATTGCCGTTTCAAAAGCCAACTTATAGAAAGAACGGATGTTTTCCCGGCGTATTGCGTTGGTGAAGGCTATTCCGACGTTTCGATGGACGACTCGGCCATCAAAACGTCCGCAGAAATGCAGAGCGTGACCTGGTGGAGAACCCGAATAGCCTTCACCAAAGCCAACTTATAACTTATAAGTGAAGAAAATCTCACAGAAAGTTCTAAATTAAGACTTGCGTACGTGGCGTGGGCTTATACTACGTCAAGGATATCTTTATCTCTCACGGTTCGAAACTGCAACTAATTAGCGATCATCTCATAGCCGAGACATACCATGAGTGATGAAGAAAGGTAGCAAAAGAAGCAAGCAGTTATGTTTACATCAGTTGTTCTTTCGAATACACAAGGAATGACTGTCTTTCGCTGTAGTCATCAGAGATTCACTATCATGAATGATTAAAAGAACTCGAACTTAGCAGAATAAGATGTATGTTTAATATTGCGGTGATTTTTGACAAATTATATTTGAAAATATGATGATGGTCAATATACGTATGGGAAAGATCAGATACATTATGCAAGTAGAAGCCGACGCTTTTAAACACCAAGATGTTTATTAGTACACCATTAGTAGTAAAAGCAAACACCAAGAAATTAATCAGTACAATCCTTACGGTATGATATACGAAACGTGATAATTGCAATTTTTTTGTCTTATAATTAGTCATTAATTTAAAGCAAAAAGGATTTTACGGTGGAAATAAAGCAAGCTCCTTCGTTAATTTAAGTGAGATAGAAATGCAATTTGGTGTAATGCCTGCAATTTTATCTTAATAATTAATACTAAATAATTCTGTAAAACCATTTTTCAGTCGATAAATATTGCTAGATGTCACTCCATTAAAGTAACTTTGGAAATGTTTGAGTATCTGTATCGAGTGATTAATAAACTTCAATAAATAAGTAGTAATAAATTTTTAAGTAAGAATGAGATTTCACCAAAAATGCTATTCATTCTTTACATATCAGCCAGAAATTTATTTGTGTAAATTATTTCATCCTTAGAAATGAATAACTCAAGGCAATGAAACGCAACTACGACTACGCTTGTACTTTTCTAGGTCATCAATAATTGCAGTAAAATCCTGTCGGATTGTTATATAACTTAATGCCACATGCGTGGGATAAATTGGGGCATACAGTGATTACATAGGAAGGATGCTTTAAGTCAATACGGACAAATAACACATAAATACACAATAGCTTTTTATTTAAATATTTAAGGCACACTGACTGAACTCACCCAACTATTTCTACGGAATGGTGAAAACTACAATAGACTTACACAAGAAGGCTTTAAAATTCGATATTTATGTGATGTCGTGCGTTATACGTTTCTGACAGAAAATCACGATAACAACTGCAATCTCTCATTTTGATAATTTCTCCAATGCTGTATTTTGCATTTATATTTCTTTCTGGTTATGATAAGTTTAGCTGGATACATCATTTCCGAAGATTAATTACCAGTGTCATATCCTGATCCATATTATATCACCCTGATGATGGAAAACCAATACGTTAAAAAGTTTGCAATATCAACATCGCAGGGAGGAAAATGTCGCGAACAAGTTTAATACTATAAAACAATCATTATTTCATACCCATGATGTTAATTACAGCTAGATTCCGATGTAATATAAGTACTTTGAAATGTCATATTTGATAATAAATTACAGTGACAAGGGAGTTTTAGTAAATTTGTTGGTAGTTTTCGTCCTGGGATTCCACCATTGCTGTACAGTATTCACCAGCGTGTTGAATGAACCTCATCACTCAATAAATATCATGTCATTACGCTATTTACTATGTTAAAATGTTTTATTCACCAATGATCGTGTACCGCTAATGACTCCATCGAACTTTGTTAAGAGTCTCTAGGAAGAATGAGAGAGAGAGAGTTTGAGGCTACACGCTGTTCATGATGATCGCTGATTCGCTGTACAAGTAACGCCAAACTGATTTGAACCGTGGTCGTAGTATAATACTGCCGATACTGTTCCCGATGGTACTTGGCATGGTGATGAAGAGGGTTATAACCAAACAAAGCGGAATATAGTGGCGTACAATTGGGAAACTATGCTGACGATGTGTTGTATGGAACACAAACTATAAGACAGAAAATCTGGAGCAACTGAGTGCAGGGAGAGGTATAGTTGGCTTGGAGATAAATGAAAGAAAGACCAGGTAGATCAATCTGGACGCAAAAAAAAAACAAAAAGACCTAGCTGTGAACGTAAAAGTGAAAGAAAATGTGAGCAAATTCTAGTATCGTGGAAGCATAGCATCGAAAAATGGGGGGGGGAGAAGAGGATGAGGAACAAAGGATATGAAAAGCAAAGGGCGTGCTTTCTCAATTTCAACAGGAAGTAGAAAAATCAATAACTAAGAAGAGGAAAAAATTGAGAATGTGGGACAGTAGCAAAAACTCAGCTCTCTCGTATGGGTGTAAAACTTGGAAAACAACGAAAAGCGTAACCTGCTAATTATATAATCTTTTATCGACGACAAGGATTACATCAGCAGTGCACGGTTGCACAGACCGTCAATAAAGGTAGATTTAGCTGGATCGGCCACACCATGGTACGGAGAAAGAGAACGTCAGTCGTCAAGCGCTAGAGTGGAGTCCACAAGGGAAAACAAAACGAGAAATACCAGAGACCACATAGTGGATGTCCCTTGAGAAGGAGATTGCTGCCGGAAGGGGAAGTCTTGGGGATAGATCAAAGCTCACAACAGGATTTGATGGCGTTCATGTGTGAAAGGCCTACGCCCACCCAGAGAACTAAAGGAATTAGGAGGTGGGGTACAGCGGTTCAATAAATATGAAACGAGATACATGAGAATATGCGTCAAACGGAGCGTCTACTCAGCTTATTTTATAGCGTTATAAGAAATATTAATAAAGTATTTTTTAGCCTGTGTCATTTTAACTTAATACCAAGATTGAAAAAAACACAGTTACCAAATTTACTCAACTCAGTTACTCAACTAGTTATAGGTTGCCCTATGGAATGTTGTTTTATTTTAAAGAATTCGAGAAGTCAGAAATAGGAGAGAAACTTCTTCAATCGATATTTCGCTTTCAAAAAGAAGTAGTTTGCAGCTATGGAGCAAGATGATGATGGTGAACAGCAGTAACATTTTATTTATAAATAATCAACCTGATTATTACGGGGGAGAATCGAAAATAAAAACTATTGGTGGAAAATGGTGGAGGAGGCCAAGGTCCATCAAGTACTATGACTGTAGAGCCACGGAATGATGAATCCTTTGAGATAAATAGAAAATAAAATATGAATATCGTCCTAAAATTCAGGGATATAGTATCAATACATACAGTCATAGTAATGATTATTATTAGTACTTGAATTATCTCCTCAATTTTTTTTCGATGAATGCTCGTTACATTACTTCTAAGCTAGTTACAGGATGAGATCGTACGAATTAATAATTCTCGATAATTCTTTATAATTACGATTTAATAATTATCGATCAAATTTAAGTCCCGATAAATAATGTTACTAGATCAATACGGTTTCGTTAATCTTCCCATAATATATTTCCGCTCTTTGGTTTCACCAGACAAGACATTCCTCCATTTGCTTCTTTGTCGAAAGGCACTCGTGGTCTCACTCGTGGGAACCTTAAAGGGAATGAATGGACTCTGGGTTGTCCACGAACTTTATTAAGAGTTTCTTCACGTTTAACGAAGCAACGGAGAATGCCTCGAGGCACCGGCGAGTGCTTTTCATCCTTGGTCCATGTCAATTCCTTTCCCTCCGTCCCCTCTGAGGATCAGTCAGGACGAAGGGGAATTTATTAGGGACCCTGGGATGAAGGAGAGCTCCATAGCTGCACGTTGAAGATCATTCATTCCCCTTGAAAAAGGAACTCTCGCAGTCATTCATTTATAAAAATCGATAATTTAAGTGGCGAATGAAGCACATCTACCAACATCATGAAGACATCATCGTGAAGATCATGTTGTGACATTCAGCGAGCGAGAAATTGGGAAAAATGAACATACTCGTATTCAGGGAAATCATCTTTTTCTGAAGTCCACCTGTGATAGGAAAAAATACAGTAAATGGAGATAATTGTATGTTTTATAAAAGGTATTAACTGTAGCATTTGAAACCCTGGGTCGAATATGTTAATAATAATTATTTGGGTATAATCCATTTGTTGATTGGCTCACACTAACTTTCTGAAAATATGATCGACTAGTTCTCTCCGAAATATACGTTATTACCCGTAGTGTATATGTGGCAGTTGCCATTGGTGAAATATGGCTTAATTTTGGTGCTGCAAAGTTTTCGGTGCTCCACCGCGTCCGTTGTCTTTTGCTGACGACAGTTTCGTCCTCGTCCCAGAGAACATCTTCACTTCTACCGGAAGCCTTCGCCTGAATTTCATGGTGAATTGTGGATGGAAAAACGTCATTAAAATGGATGAATTTAGATGCTCCCTACTCTTAAATATGTCCTCAAATTTCTAAATTAAAGTCGAGAGCCTTTTCTTTCCCTGTGTATTGAGTTTTTCACTAGTGAGCTGAAGGGGTCTGCTGTACATTTTCTTCACAACCATGAAAAAAA
Source organism: Rhinocypha anisoptera (assembly GCA_011762765.2). Classification (NCBI taxonomy): domain Eukaryota; kingdom Metazoa; phylum Arthropoda; class Insecta; order Odonata; family Chlorocyphidae; genus Rhinocypha; species Rhinocypha anisoptera. The sequence goes on along the minus strand of WURS02471388.1, from coordinate 3,993 downwards.
AATAATTCTTGTCAAAGTATTTCAAAAAAATAATGCAAAAATTGGAAATTTTGATGAGTTCCCTAATTGAAATCGCTCCGATAAATCCGAAATATTACTCATATCTCTCCAATCGTCTGTGACCTAACTCTAAACTACCTAAAACTCGTAACTCGTAACTACCTAAAATAACACGTCCACTTTAAGTTCTACATTTTGTCCCCTAGCCTTCTCTGATGAGTGAAAGAGTCCAGTAACCCTAAGGAAGAATTCATAATTACAAAATAAATGCGTTATAACTAGAGGATGTCTCCGTAGCGTCGAAACAATTATGTATAACAATTTTCATGATTCAGTTAAAAAAATAAACCCAATAAAAGAGCGTGGTCCGTGTAAAAGCTTGTAACATCTATAAAAAGCTGCTTAAAAACGATACGAAAGTTCAACTCACACTTTCACGTCGAATAGTCCAAGTGTTGACAGTTTTGGTTCTGCTGTTGAATTCGAGATTGTTGCTTTGAGACAGGGTCTACATCTGGATAGTAAGAAGTTAACCTAAAAACGGAATTCGAAATTTTAAAAGCATTTTCGTCCAACGTCGTGACGTCGAAGAATTACGGACAACAACATCGCGACGGTGAAATACGTAGCTTCCGTGAGGATTCACCGCACCGTGAGGGGTTACACGACGCTCGAACGTCGGACGCAACGCGGTGTTCTCAGTTCGCATCGCGACGCCGATATGTCGGCACAGTCTCGATGCCTGATTGGCATCGAATTGACCGCGCCGTTCAAATTCGACCGTCGCTCGATCAGGCTCCTCCTCACCCTTCCGCCGGCAAACACTTTTTCGCTCGCTATCTCTCTCTCTCTCTCACACACACACACTGTCTCTCTCTCTCTCTCGCTCTCTTCTCCACTCTCCCACTAAGACTCCCCCCGGATCCTTTACTCCCCATGCCCGAAGGGGATTAAGGGAAAGCGACCCCGATCGTGTCGGACGCGCGCCGGGCGGAACGATTGTGGGCCCAGGGCCTAATCCCGCATTACGAGCGATCCGAGGTTTCGGGTTATTGCCCGAAGGAACGCGAACACCCCAACACCCCCGATATGGCGATTCGGGGGTGTGGGCACGTGTGTGCACGTAGGTGAGCAGCGTGTAGGTGTTCGAGCTCTTTGATTCGATCTCATAATCGATTGAACACAATCGGCAATGCTCGAACGAGGTAATTTTTTTTTCTCCTGGCCTCCGGAGCTCGGGCCGTTATCACGCGCGCGGAGGTGGGGGTGGATGAGCGGAGAGCGTGCTCTTCTGCTGCGCTCCGGATCGGTCCCTCGTTTATGTTTTTGCGTGTGCGTGTGCCCGCGTGCGTTTGGGACGGCGTGAATATCGGTCGGGACGGCGTCGAAATGGAAGGGAAAGAAATAAAGGAAATCATATGAGATCCTCCGTTTATCGATATTCCAAAGGTTTTGTAGTTGGTTTGGGGAGGTGGGGCGGGGGGAATCCAGGCTCGGCGCCAGGGTCATGAGATCGGGGGAAATTGCGCGGAAATTAATCCACGGAATTAACGCGCTGCATTAACTTCCGAATATTCGGAGCTCGTGAAATGGCTAATTTATGCGATTTCCGGCTGTGCTGGCAAGGCCTCCGGAATCCACCCCGGGGATCCTTTTCTGGGGATGGGTGGAAATATGAGGATGCTCGGTTTTTTTTTCGGAGCGCCCATTTTTGTTTTCTCTGAAGGCGCACGACAGGAATGCGTTAATTGTCCATATTTTTCATCCATTTAATATAAAATATATGCATTCGTCTATTAGTCATCACGACGGTTTAATTAAAAAAACGTGCGTGAGAAATTTGACTGAAATGTAATTAAAATGATGTAGTTCCATTTTGGTTAATACCACTAATTTGAAGTCATAACTGTCACAGGAAATGTAACATCTTTTCCAAGCTATAGCCATGTTTTTTTCGCTAATTAAGCAACGAAAGATGAAAAAAATATCACAGTGACCGATTACACAGTAGGTTAGGATATTATCAGAGAATTTCACATTGATTTCCACAGGTGTGACTGTAAATTTGTGAAAGTATACGTTGCTGAAAAAGATTACTGGGACGAAGGCATCGATAAGGGTATATCGGTTAGTCAATTTAGTGACTCCCTCAGCGCCAGACGATATTATTCGGTTCCATTATACACGCTGATCTCTCCTCTTATTGCCAATAAATCAAAGTTGTCGGAATTAATTTACTCTTTGTAGAATACTGTAGATTCCTAAAATCGGACCGTTAAATTAATAGATTCATTAACTAGATCTGATATTCAGCCGGATAATGGGGAGGTCGTAACTAGGCTAGAATTGCAACAGTGATATTTGTCTGCTCACTCTGTAAAATACTGCAAGAGGTAGGGAAGCTCTTTGTTTTTCTGATAACCATGTGTGTGTTAAAATTCTTTGTACAGGTAGGGAATTCACATTTTTTAAAAATGGGGATCTGAATCACAAACTGTGTTTTATTTATTCTAGGAATAGAAATAATTTTACGGAAAATTTCAGAGGGTTCTTGGATAAAATTAATGAGTAAGTGACATTGGGAATTTGGGTGATCATATTATTTATATTGCCCAAGTAAACATCCATCAGTTTTATGTGCCATATTACTTTGAAGTAATAAATGTGTCCTTGATATCTTATTTTTACATTAATTAAACTCCAAAATTGATGACATTAATCTTATATTTTTTGTAGGTTTTAGTGTGTCTTGGTAGTATGCTGAACGGTAGCTACACAAAATTGCTCTTCTTTTTATTGCCAAGTATCATAATTTTTTTGCGATTTCTCGTTTGACAATACTTTGGAAGAAGACCGTTGTAATTGGAGGCGGAAAAAGCAATTTGAAATTATTTTTACTCTATTCTAATAGCCGCCGATCATGATAATGCACCGGAGAGAGAGGAAACGGGAAATAAAATACAGTGAATAAAGGTGAGAGGATAACTGAAAAACTTAAAAGAGGCAAGATTAAATAAATAAAATGATTCAAGAGGGGGAGATATTCACGTACGAGTATCTAAGGCATGATCTTTCGGGGGCGAGGGTGACATGTGACTGTGACACTTTTCTTTGTTCACCTAATTATCTTTAACTTAACCACACTGCTTTCTCTATACCTTTCACAAACCCCATCTGTACCTTAAATCGGCCGCCATCCTCACCCTCCCCCCTTAATCATTTCCCGTAACGAGCTCGAAGACTCGCAGAGAACACCTTTGAAACGGTGGAAAAACAATGGGTGGCTGTCATTAAACCATTAGCGCAATGCTAAACAAAGTGTCTTACGTCATGGGTGGAGGAATACCCGGAACGAAAGCGGTGCGTCATGCTTGGAATCGGAATCCGAAAGGTTTTGCACGAAACGTTTGGCATGGCGCCGGGTGAACGGGAGCACTCCCATTTGAAGTGTGATTTTAGTCTCCACGTCAAAAGTGGTAACCTTTGGCGGATATCACCACCACCTTTCCCACGCATTCCCCCCTCTCTCTCCCTGCACACCCCCCCCCTTCACCCTCCCTCAAGCGCGATCAACATTTTTACGAGCATCCCTCGCGTCGGCGCTCCGCGACATATTCACAAGTGGCATATGCTCTCGATTCTGGGAATGCCTTCATATTTCCTCGTCAGCCTCCTCCCTCCTTCCCCGCGCCTCTCTCTCCTCCCCGCGCTGGAACCACCGCCGCTCCCCACGTCTCGGCGTGCGCGCCCGTTTCCCCAACCACCGCTTCATCGCGCGAGTACAAAAGGACAGGCCCCGTCTCCTCGCTCCCTTTTCCCTTTCTTTCCACGCTCAAACCACCCCGGGACCGTTTCCCCTGACCGCATCTTCGAGCAAGAAAGATCCCTCCGCCGCTCACCGACGGTGAACCTCGCCGTGCACCGTCGACCACGCGCCGCCCTTCCCTGAACACCATCGCCCCCGTGTGTCCCGTCGCCGCGAAGAGGCCGATG
>WURS02471378.1:0-13028 GCA_011762765.2 Rhinocypha anisoptera | reverse complement strand
AAGAACTGACTCCTCTACCCCTGTGTGAATTTCCACACGCCGTGGGCTTAATACTAGGTGAGCTCTACCCTCACTTAACCAACCTTCGGGTTGATCACTGTGGATGGATGATATATATATATACACATGAAGAAAAGCTCAGTGGGGATTTGTATAAGTATCTAAGACGGCACAAAAAGTACATAAAAAACACAGAAACACAGAAAAAGAGACACATCTTGTTCGGAAGCATTCGGGCCGTATCGGCCCTTCCTCAACCGCCTTAGAAAATCTTCTATATATATATATATATATTAAACATATTTATATTTATTACATATCGAATATTTCACGCAACCAATTGTATTGAGTAAATATAGTAATAAAATTATATATTTTTTAAATTTTAACTAATTATATTTACAAGCAAATTCATAACATGCCAATCTGGTATAAGTTTCAGGAATCGCAATATTCGGAACATGGGTCCGAAAAAATAAAGTTTTGGGCGACAATGTTGCGTCCAAACAAGTATTTAGTTTTAAGAAATGTTTAATCCGATAGTTTGCATATATGGTGGTTTTGAGTCGATATTTTGGTTTTCATGCTAAAAAAGATGACATGAAAAGTCGAGAAAAAAGACAAATCATTATCCCTTGTTGGAATGAAAAAATTCCGTACTTTTCAACAGTATAAATAATCCATAATAGTACTATTATGGAGGAATAACTACTGTGTGGAAAAGTACGATATTTTTCATTCCATTCATAGCTATTCATAACTTCCACGAAGTGACGTCTGAGGTCGTAAACTTTATTCATAAGCAATCAATAACTACTAAGAAAGTTAAGGAAATAATAAGTTTTCAAATATTCTAAGTGATACTTAATATTATTAGAGTATTCCGGATTATCTTAAAACGAACTTACAGATTCCATGAATTATTAAATTTGATATGTACGGATATCCGAATTCCATTCAGAGGAAGAACCATTCAATGTTCTTCCTTCGATATTACCGACAATTAACGAGATATATGCATACAAGTCGATTCTCTAATACTCACGTGGTCCTCCAAGCGACGCCGTTGGTACGGTGGTGGTGTCCAATTTCTTCTCGACGGCAGGTTCAATCTTCTTGTCGGGCATCGCAGACCCTTCAGGACCGTCACCGGAGCCACCTCCGAAGTCCTCATCGTCAGCGGGGGCTTTGGAGCGATCTTCGTCTTCTTCGGCGTAATCGTCTTCGTTGGCATCCCTCGTGTGACGCCGGAGGATGACGGTCGGGACCGAGACGGCTCCGGGCGCCACCAAATCCTCTTCTTCTTTGTCCTCGTCTGTCACGTCCACAAATTCGCACACCTCCACGTTCTTCTTCTCAGGCTTCCCCCATGGGAAGAAGGGAGCCTTGGTCACCACCTCGGTGCGACAAACGCGCTTCTTCCCTGGTGGAGCCGCGGCAGGGTCATCTAGCTGGTAGTCGGGCATCATTATATCCCCGGAGTCCCGAAGCTTGGAGGACATTGGAAGGTCGTCGTCGAAGACAAGGTCATTGTCGGACTGCGAATATAGATGGAAACAACAGGATTAATGGAAAAAATGGAGAGTATTAATCAAATTATACGATTCTGAAAATCTATGATCACAGAATTTATGGTAGAAGTCCGCGTAATTCAGACCACCTAACTTCAATTACATGCTACTAACTTCATTAATGAACTATAGAAACAGTATCTTTTCCTGACAAATTACACCCGATGTAGATGGTACTGATACGTTTATATTTCATAATTGTTGATATGCACGGCTTTAAAAATATTCCAAGAAATCCGTTACAGAACATTACTAACTGTCCAATATTCTAACCTTACTCTATGGTCCCGTGTAATTTGGATTTAGGTCGCGTAATTCGGTCCAGCTAGATGTGTTATTTGGACCTGAACCCGAAATTTCGTTCTCTAGTGAGAATGGCTGAAAAATATCTTCTATTGATTTTTATGTATTTATTTACTATAAACGATTCACAAACAATTAATTTGGTCAGTATTTTTTATATAAAATTCCGTTAATATTTATAAAAATATATCATTCGTAATTCTTATTCGTAATAACTTACCTACTTTCATTTCATTTTTCATATGGGGACCTAAATTTTCTTGCCTCTCGTGTTGCCATCTGCGAATCGTCACCATTAACGTATATTCATGTACTGTGGACCATTGTAAAAGTTGCTGGGGAACTCGTGAAATCGGTTAGATTCGCCGATGTTGCCCTAGTTAGTAACTCAGCCAAAGGACTGCAGACCCTGTTGAGCGCTTTACAGGACTATTGTGAGAGATTTGGAATGAAAATTTACAGTATGAAAACGAAAGTAGCGAGATTCTCTAGAAAAAAGAAGGCTAGGCTAAGCATCACACTTCTTTTTCTGTGTGGCGCTACAGCCCATGTAGAGGGCTCTGGCCTCCAGAATGATCAGCCTCCATTCTTCTCTATCAAAATGCTAACGTGAGTGTTAAAGTTCTCCTTTTCCTATATATTAAATTTTATTTTACTTTATTTCCGTATGATATGTATATTTATTGTGAAACTATTTGTATTCAGAAGTCTAACATTGTCCCCCATGTTGTGGATGACGTTCTACTATTTTTTTTTATTTTGCATGCGGGTTGCTTCATTCTGAGTACAATGTGTTTCTTAACATTTGCACTTGGTGAGTGAATGTGAATGCTTGAAGGTGGATCATCCCTGCCACACGCCCTTGCTGGGGTTCGCAGGGTAATGTTTAGAAGTGGAAGTTCCCTAACCTTTCTGGTCGGGTTAGAGAAGTGGGCAGAGTGTCACCCCAAAGTTCCGCGTCCAAAGGGGTTATTCGTTTCCGCGACCTTTGAGTTAGCTTGTGAGCTCGCGACACCCAGGCTAATGCGGCAGGCACCCCGAGAGAGGTTGCTCTGTTCGCCCAATGGGGTTTTTTCTTTGATATGAAGACGTGCTAAATGAAAAATACCGAACCTCTCTGATCGATCTATTGAACAGAGCAATATTTCATCTTTGTGCCAAGCCTTCCGGCTGTTCCAATAATACCGAGTTTATTTTTAAACACGGAGGCAAGATTCGCCGACAATGCCGAGGCCAATATGCTTTCTATTCAATAAAAACGAACCGCATCTCATGTGTTTCCAAGGTGGTAATACCACCGGAAAATGTCAGTGATCTCTTCTTGTCGAAACGGTGGGTTAACATCCCCCAATTTATCACCGCAAAATGTTTCATGTCACTTGTGCACGTGGATTTAGAGTTGAGGTACGAGATCATTTCTCAACGTTTTCTTTTTTCCTATCCCTCGAATGAAGGAGGCCCGACCATCTCCCCATCCAGTTTGGAAGGGGGGGGTTTAGGGAAAAGGGAACTGAGAAGGGGAATACGAAGGGCGAAGCAGAAGCGGGCATAGGGTGCGCCTCACACTTCCCGAGCCGCATCCCCACCCCTCACACCCACACCCACCCACACCCACCCACACCCACACACAGAGGAGAGAGACTTTTCCTAAAGTGGGAAATCACCGCGAGCTCAGGCTCCCCCATGTGGACGTGGTTGCCGAGAATGCTGAATAGGGGCGCTCCCGCTTTCGTAGGCAGGTCACGCCATCCCACGGAGCATTTAAGAAGTAAGTGCCGGCCGGGAAAGATGAGGGAATATGAGTTTGTTCCAGGGGCGTGGAAAAAAGGGCGGGAGAATGTGGGGATCTCGGAGAGGAGATTGAGAGTGAGGTGAGGCGATGGGTGAAGACAGTTAAATACCACGTGGAAAGTGTTGCAGTGAAGAGAAAGAACGGCGACGTGCTCGGGAGAAATCAGGATGGGGGTGGACTGCGAGCTGTCAAATCGGTGAAACTTTAACCTCGTAGTCACTGCACATTAAGACAACAAATACGATATCAAATTGTAACTTTATGAAAATAAGTTTCACTAGTTGAAACATTTTTTAGAGGCTCTTATGAGCCTAAACTTCCTACTAACCATCCATTCATATCCTTGTAAACCCTTCCTCCCGGTCTGAATAGCCTAATATCTAGACCAGACTTGAAATAACACAAAACAGTTATAAGAGTAAAAAATAATTATTTGACATTCCTGCAGCCTCGTATAAGTTAGCAGACGAAGAATATTTTTAACACCAGATATTTGAAATAATATTTTTTAAATGCCACATTTAACTGGAAGCTGTATTTTGCTAGTTAATATTTAAGTAGGTAGTGGCATACAATTGGAATCAGGCGTGTCGCCAACTTCCTAGCTGTAGAGGGACAGTTTAATATGTTACAGAGCTTCCAAGGAAAGACGAGTCAATAATAAAGTAGTAATTTGTAGCAATTCGGCCAATCCTCGACCAGTTAGGAAACGTGGTTCTAGCCCCTGGTTACGTCCATGATTCGAATAATGATATATGTGACTGATGTAAAACACTTAAAACATTCTCATCATTTTCTAAATTATTATAAGTTTATCCTAATTTAGAATTAGTTACGTTAGGTTAATGGCTACTGTTAATCCAACAACGTAAACGCACTACATCCATAGGTGTCCTACCCGGCATAACTAGGTTTCTCATGGCTACGACCTACGTTGATTTATCCAGGGTCTCCGAATATTTATATTTCATATAAGGACTACTTAAATTTAGATTAACATTAATAATAGGTACCCAGATCAAAGTGCAACTTACTTTATACTTCCCATCTTGACGCTGAAATTCTGTTCCGCATGTCCACTTATCTAAGTTTTAACAATCCGTTTAACATATCACATGTTAATATTTCTTTCCACCAACACTCCCAGTCCAAGACGCACTCGTAACGAATTTTCTATCCTCCTATACGGTGCCCAAAACATTATTTGTTGTCTTTTCTGCTCATTTATCCTTCACCAATGCCTTTCTACAAACCGAAGACTGTAAGACCTCGAAGCCCGTCCTCCTTACTCAGCTACCAGGATTCGGCGCCATCTTATGTTTCACTCGTTGATATCACCTTTTACTATTTTTTTCATTATGTACTTGCCTAAAGTACTCCTCATCAGTTCTGTCCTAGTTAGAGATTCTTTTGTTGATGAAATCATTTCCCGACCCACATTCTTGCGATGTGCTGTCGAAACAACTGATCTACCTTAAAACATGATCTAAGAAACAGACTTATTGAAAACCAAAATTGAACATGTTGCAAAAAGCTAATTTTACCAAAAAGCAATATTTTATTTCATATGGATGTAACACTTTTAATTTTTCAAATGACCTCGAGCGCAAAGCCTAAAGCTATACATAAAAAAATGGAGAAGGGTCGAAGATACATCAAATAAAATTCACATTAACAACGAGAACAAAAAATCTTAGTTCAGATATCCAAGTCTCACGATATTCCTTTTCATGGGACCCTTAAGGACTGGAAGGATTCTGTGAGAAATAAATGGTCGTTTTCTTTACACTGTTACTCCAGGTCGAACGAGCCGAGCATCACTACATGGAAAGTATAAGCGGAAAGTATTCTATAAGGAAATCGATCCAGCCTTAAGATATAAATTTACGCGATTTTATATATTTTATATGAAAAGGCTCCAGGAGGGGAGATCAACACAGTGCTGTGATGGTGTAATTAACACGTCTGTGCCCCCATCATTTTCATCGATGGCACTAGAGATATTGACGATATCGGTGATAGAGAGGAAACAAAAAAAGGGCAGTGAGTGTAAGGAAGTGCAACGCTGGAAGGAGAGAAATGGAAGGTGGCTCCATTAGCAAAGATCGCTCGGGAGAGGTGGTGGAATAAATAAAATTAATATGGCCGCGCTGCGAGGCGTCTTTCAAGTAGAGATAACGACTTCCATCTCTGGAAGAGGATGGAGGCGTGACGGGAGCAAGCAACGTATTATGCAAATAAAAGGAGCCAAGAGGAGATTTTTTTTGAGCGCTCGAATGACATGGAGGTGGTGGTGGGGGGTTCCTTGAGCGAGGAAACGAGCAAAGTGTTTTGGTCAATTCTGATGCTAGGTCCGCAATGGCAAGTGGACAGCGAAAATAGCCTCCCGAAGGGGCCTTACGTAAGTCCAAAAGTGAAGCCGTTTGATTCATGGGAATCCCATCTCCCTTGGCATGAAGTACCACAACCTCCACCAAGTCTCTGAGAACGCATTTATCGCACAGACAAAACTATTTACCCTAAAAGGTAAATTTTATTCGAGTGAAGCGAAAAGGAAGCTAAGTTGAAGTTCATTACGACGATATAATAATGAGCGACAACAAACTTGCCAAAAAATTGAAAAAGTCTTATCGCACTACGATTTACTTTCTAAAACATTAAATTACGTCCTTAAAAATTAAAAATAAAATAAATATTTTTTAAAAATTTGAATAGAGGTGATTGCGGTAAAAAATCATTTAAATATTCAACGGGCCATAACGAGTTAGATGTGAATGTGACCCAGTTAAATTAAAAACGCTATGCAAACAGCTTGAGAATGCATGATCGGAACAATCTTCATATATTTGATACCAGAGTATTATTAGAATCAAGTAGGAGAAATGAAACATTGAAGAATATTTTTTTATGTGAGGCATACCACGCCAGCCACGAGGCCTGCCATACAACTGAGTCGTGCTCCTACCAGGAGACCTCGCTTAGCACACCAAGGCATACAAAGTAGAAACACAAATTCAATCTAGATAAATGTCTTCAATGTAGCATAACGTCAAGCAGTGATCTGTTGGTGAGAGTGAGTGAGCGTGAGATATCTATCGTATCCATCCCTGTGTTGGGTAGAAATCTGCGCACGAAAGTAGGTCCTTGTTTAAGTATTTGAATAGAAATTGAAGGAGTAACCATGAACGTTTCGATGTTAAAATGAGTAAACGACAGAAATTAAGCATCAATCTTAAAACAAAGGTCCATTTACTGGAAGAAGTGGGTCGAGGAGTCAATAGCAAAACTCAGATTTCTCTTGAACCTCTTGAGCCACACACACACATACAGATGTACTGAACGCACTTGATGTCCTCAAGGGTTCCGCGGCCACATCAAATATTTCAAATGCTTTTTTGTAAAATCTAGACCAAGTTACCTCTCAATGTTTCAATAATTTACGCCCTATACTATGACAAAAGAATATTTACGAGTTATTAAGCCTAGAGACACTAAACTTTAATGTTCAATGCATGCGTGATTTTTGTGGTTACTTAAAAAAATGGTGTTGTAAAAAGTGTAATTTATTATATTTACTTAAGGTAATTTTAGTACTTACTAATATCTACTAAAAATACAAATATTCGCGACGATGTCACCAAGTGAACGAAACCGGTCGTAATAAAGTGTTATTTGTGGAATTGCAAAGTTTCATTTATCCTATCCATCAACAAATATTCGCGACGATTGAACATTTTTAATGGTGTTAGAAAGTGAATATAAAGATTTATATATTGAAAGATCAAAAGATATTGATCTTCAATATATGAAGGCTATAATAAACGAAAAAATAATAGAAAATTTATTCGTAGCTTTGTTTTTTGTGGCAAACATCCTCTCACGTGTGTGCAATGATTACGTTATATATATGTATAAGCCTTTGAATGCCGATTTCAAAAGCAGAAGAATGTCAACTCATATCTGGTACCGGTTAAACCAGTAACATTTCCTCACCAAGTGGTAAATTTTGTGAGTAAACTCTTCTTTCGATATTTCTATCACATAACATTCTCTCTGCAAATACTACCGGCCCACTTGGCTCACGGTGCGCCCAAGGTTGACGAGACGCGCTGAAAATTGACAACGCTCAAGGAGCCACTACTTTTCCTTACTACCCATTGATTCTCTACTTATATCAAAACAGCAAAAAAAAAGACTTGGTGTCTATACCACTGATTGTAGAAGAATCGTAACCTCGTAAAAGAACTTTAGAAGGAGAAATTATGAGTAGTGTCTTTAGTTTACGTATAGTACGTCTTTAGTAGACGTAATTTTCTCAATTCCTTCATATTTTTGCATTTATTCCGTAGAGGTCAATTTCTTCGAATACATATGATACTATTCAATGGTATACCACGCTCCCATTATTTTCAAATAAGAGATCATCTTAATATTAAATGCATATTCGAAATATACTTATTAAAACCGAAAAGAGAAATAAAGTAGAGTGATCGTTATTTTTTATTTCCATATTTCGTCGTAGAAATATTTAATAATATTACTGTTGCACGCCTAACGCGAAATTCAATTGTGGCAATACTTTAATAGATTGGACTTCAGAATTGCGTCAGCGGTAGTTGTTTCAAGCTGAGAGATGTTCAGTTACCCAAAGACAAAGAAGGTAACACTGTCATTAATTTTTTGTATTTCCTTTCAAAAACTATGTAGGGCTATGTATGTTGGCCTATGTAATGCTGCAGGCGGTTTATAGAGTTTCTATTCTTTATACCCACACAAAATATACGAATGAAAAATTAATGAACCGTCTTCATGGAGAAGCCATCGTGCATTATGTGTTATTTTTTTAGTCGTAGAATCATATTTGAGTACACATATAATAACGGCTGAAACAACAGATAATTTATGCACCGTATCACTTTCATTAGTTATTTTCCAAATACGAAATCCGAGTCAGTAACATGGTAGTAGATTTCGAGCTCAACGGGTAATTAATTTGACTTCAACCCAAGGAAAAAAATCAAATGATTACCGAACAAAATGATAGATGATAATATGTCCTTGTATCGGACACGAAAACATAACAAATACTAAGCCCAATAAACAAAGGTTCTGAGATTGTCGCTCTTAAATAAAGACTTGAGTCTAAGTAATATATCATGATACACAGGGAAAATATTTTTTAAATCATTGATAAGCAGAGGAAATTGAAGCGTTCTATGCTTCTCGGGTTTCCGTCCGAAACGTCGGTGTCGATAGACACCGACGTTTCCAATGCTAAGTCTGCCATCGTCCTCAGGGTGAGTCCGAGGACGATGGCAGACGATACATGACTTGATTTGGCAGATAAATTAAACAAAAACGTAATTGAAATTAAAATGATGCATAAAGAAAACAGTCCAATTGTTTTGATCAAAAATTGTCCAATTGTTCAATGTCAAAAAAATTCTGGTGTGTTTCAGGAAATAGTTGTGGGGAAATTCCGGGGAAATGAGAAAAGGTGCCTAGATTCCATTTTAGCATTTCATACTAAATACTCACGCCGGTTGAAATCAGCTAGGTGCATGCTTTAGTCTTTCTTGCACATTTTATTCTCAAATTTGAACAACCAAGCTCACAATGAAGTAAGAAAAATCTGTTATGTGGAAAATATTTATGGATTTAAGAACCCAAACCTTGTTAAATCTCGAGGAGGTAAGCACAACTTTTTTCCCATGGATATCATTCATAATCATAAGATGCGCGCGTATACAATCTTGAGGGCTAAACCATTACTGGAAGATATAGCGGAATGATATAATCGCTGGCGTTTTGGCGAATATATTTTTGGAGTTTCAACTCTCTCGTATTACCGACGGCATCCACTTGGAAGACCGGTTTTTACATGAAGGGGAGGGCACTAAAATAAAGTCCTCGTTATCATTTTCGAAGGTCGATGGACTTCTCTTCTGGGACGTAATGAGCGACCAATCCTCTCACACAGTCCTATCTCGAGTTCCATGAACACATTTGAGAAGATAGGGAACATATATGAAGAAAATTGATTTTATTATCTGTCCTTGGTTTCATCGTCAAATGAATGCATAAAAATCGTTTAAAGTAAGTCGTCGGACAAACGTTGGTAGCTACAGAAATGACATAACCCAGGGACAAGTTCACTTTTTTGTGGGGGAATTTCATTTTCTCATTCTCTGTCATGACTATTTCCATTTTACCTCTATGTTTCACGTCCGTATTCACTTCAACCCTTGCTACTTAATTCCATTTTTCTTTACTATCCATAATATTATTTTTGGAGGTCTCATTTCACCCATGTCTCCAGGACTTGGGCGGGACTCGAACCCGCGACCTTTGGGTTAACCGACGAGCGCGATACCTACCAGGATAACCCGGACGGCACCACAGATTTATTTCATCTGTTACGTCAGCGGCATTGCCTGGGTCGTTCATACCACAAGGCGTGGGCATGGCTACTTCATCAACATCATATTTGAATTTAATGGTGCAGCATTACTTAAAATTTTATTGCATCAATTAAGATGTGCAGAAAATTTAAAGCGACAGATTAGAAATTCCCAAAAAAAGGAGAGAATAGTAGCAACTACCTGTTTATGAATTTAATAAAAAGTGAGGATAACCCGTCGAAATAATCGTGGGCTCCAGTGAAAACATCGAGATACCATTCCGTTCAACGTTTTACTTCACTAAGCATATGTTTAATGAAGGCCTTGGATTATATAGAAACCATATGAAGACTAAGGGGAGAATTGCAATACTGAGTCAGCCATCTCCCCTTTGCGAATAACATCTCCCCTTATCCTTCTTTGTCGTGGTTGGCGTTTTTCCTCCCCCACCCCCCCTTCATCCTTGCGGCTGCTTTGCTGGCCATAGGCTGTAAGTGCAAAGGATAGACAGTTAGTGCCGTGGCGAGGATGACGCTTCATTGGTCCCTTTCTATCTGTCTTTCACGCTCCTTGACTCTTTTCTTTTCTTGGGGGGTACGTGGTGGTTGGCGGCTGCTTTAAAGAGTACTTTCGCATTGGAGGGAGGGGGAGACAAGGAGGAAGGACGACGGAGATGCGGGTGGAATGAAAGCGAGAGAGAGAGAGAGAGATGGAGAAAGAGGAAAAGAGAGAGAGGGAGAGAGGAAGGAGAAGAAAGGAGACGGTTGCATTCGAGAAGGCGGGCAAAGGCGTGAGTGTATGTGGGAGCGGACGAAGGGCGAGGAGCTTCCAGGGGGTTAATGACCACGGATGGCAGGGCGGCAGCGGCAAACTCCGCCCTCGCCGGCGACGCCGCATCTAAGCTGACGGGGAATGCCCCTATACTCTGACGAAAAATGGCGAAATAATATGCATGTGCATTGCCACGGAAATAATCCCCCACCGCACCTCTCCACCCTGACTCTACCTCTTCCAGGTCACGGAATTCGCGAGTGCGAATTGTAGAATGTATACGAAAAAAAATCAGTCGTTTGGAGGATACATATCGTATGGCCGTAGTTACAGCTGCGTAGAAGTGGACATTTATCAGACTTGTGACACGTAAGAGCAGATAGGAGTCAGTAGGCTATCGCAAATCACTTTGAAGTCTGCCCTGTAACTTTATAAAATATTTATTAAAATCGGTGAATGGTTGCATAATTTTGTAGGTATATTAAGTTATAAGGAATATCCTAGGGTGCCATTCTCTATTGCATGCACGAAAAAAATACATAGAAGGTATGCAACAGCACGAATCTGAAGAATCTAAGGAAAGCAACGGCGGAGAGAAAGAAGTAGAAGGGGACGTAGAGGAAGTGAGGGAAGGAGAGAAAAGGAGGGTAATAATCGATGATTGGGAGAAAAACGTAAGGAAATAATGGCGATGGTTAAGCAACCACTGTAAGTAATTTGGTAGTTTAGAAGGACGGTCCAACGAAGTGAAGACAAGGCTATGAAATATATAAAGTAAGAACTACCAACTCGCGACGGATTTTGGACAGAATAACTAGAAAATCTTAATACAAAAAACAGAGTTAATTTCAATTTTCTCTCCCTACCAAACGTATGCGATATTAGCGCTAAAGAAAACAGGATGGTAATAAAATTATCACTGTGGGCTACCATGGAAAGTAGATAAAGCGATATGACATATGAATGCCTTTCGATGAGATGGGGAAACCTGTTGAGAAAAAAGTAAACAGATACGTAATGTCGGATTATTGTTTACCAGAATCGACAGTAAAATAAAAAGTGGAAGGTAGGTTTTCACGTTGAAAGCCAAAGATGTACATAAGAAAATGGAAGATATTATGGGGTATTTCTGAAAAGTGTATTCAAGAATTGAAATTCCGGTTATCGAGAATCAAATATATATGGTTTTTATTTTTGCAGAGTAAAAAGCAAGATTGTTACTAAGCTTCGATGTTATGTGTAAATATGCATAACCGAATATTTTTAAGATAACCGCACTTAAAATTCCACGGCAAGATTCTGGTATAGGCTTCCGCAGGGTATAATTGGTTGATGTAGAAAGACTTGATTTTCTACCGCGTCCTTAGTCGTCATTTGACCAAAGATTGGGACCCATTTCAGAAGACACAGATAGCTGAAGTAGCTTCATGCGTCTAATTTCCTATCATATTAATAAGCGAATAGGTGTTTAGGATGGGATATTCCTGTAGTAGTAGTATTTTAGTTTATAGGGTGCTTCGACGGCTTTGGTAATTTCGCACCTCTTCAATTCATAGAAAAACCTATCTGGACAAACACTACGACCATGCCCTGGGCGGGATTCGACCCGCGACCTTTGGGTTAGCCGGCGAGCACGCTACCCACCAGGCTAACCCGGTCGGCAGGGGAGATTTCTGATTAGTACAGTAGATCTCCTATGCGAGCCTCTTTGGCACTATATTCAACTTCACCACTTTGGCAAAAACATATTCAGTGTATTCGATTTTCTGATGAAATTGCAGTATTAGCGCAACCGAGAAAGAAATTAATCACATGTTTAAACTGATTAAGAAAATCACCAGAGTTAAACTTAGTAGTGACATTAGGAAAATCAAAATTCTAAATTAAAAAGCTATTATATTAGAGTATATTGGAGTAAGAGAAAAACACTTTGTTATTCCACACAATTTTATTTTACACACGACCTAGGTTTCGACAAGGCGGTCATCATCAGGTGAATTTTACAGAAGAGCACTTCTTTTAATACTCATCCAAAAAGGGGGCGGGGTGGTTTCTGGAAGTGGGAAGGGTTGGGGAGGAAGGTTGTGAGTGGATAGAAAGGCAAAAGGGAGGTACAATTATAAGTGTCACAATGTAGACTGTCCATGGTCGTTTACAATGGTTCGGGGGTTAGGCCGATCTAGGGGAGTG
>WURS02471367.1:0-13028 GCA_011762765.2 Rhinocypha anisoptera | reverse complement strand
TATGTGGAAACTGCGAAGTTAATTCAATTACTCCTAGTATGTTGGACTTCCACAAAGTTACGCCTGAAACCGTATCGGAATATATTGAATTTGCACATGCAATTAATTTATATATAAATTTACAATTCGAATAGAAGTTATCTTTCCAATCATCATTTTCGAACTTTTCGGACGGAATTTAGACTGGAGGATCTTGTAAGCGTTGGAAATAAAATTTCTCTAGTTGGAATATGCAGCTTATGGTATATGATGCAGTATTTTGGCCACTTCTCGCACACCGAAGCTGCAAAGAGAGCCGAGAACTTCTCAATCATTCTCCCTTTCCTCGAAAACATGGCAATCAGGCTCCTTTCTGTAATGGGCGGTGAAACAAAAACTTCAGCACTTACAATACAGTCTTAAAACTGAAACTTGACTGTTAATTAATTTTTCTTTTAAATTATAAATGTGCATTGTATTCCTTCACCACCCCTACCATCTATTCAACTCGGAGGTACAAAGCGCATTCCACCATTAACTCACATATGATATCAATTTCAATTTTATTTTGACGAAAGAAACTCCTCAAGTAGCTTTCTCTGGGGAAATGGTGATTGTTTGGAAAGATGAGTTCGATTATTTCTCATTAGATGGCGTCGAGAAAGTAAAAATGTGAAAACTACATGAAAAGCAAGGTGAAATTTTCGAATTTAATAATTAAAATTATTTTATCCAAAGGGATAACCACGTCGGAACACCAAGAATTTAAAACGGTCATTTATGAATCATAGTATTCTAAATTCGCTTTAATTTAAAGCTAATATGAGAATGTTCACCTCCCGAGTTGATTTATTTTATACTTCTGCAAATATTTCGGTGGCATGGGTTTGAAAAGACAAGAGAGAAATGATAGCGTTTCGATCGCATTGCCATCTTTCAGAAGATGTCAACTGTGAGCCCAGGAATTGGGAACTTGAAGAAACTTAAACATTTTTTACGCATTTTACTGCGAACTGAATTACAATTTCAATAAAAAACATGGCTGGAAATTGGAGAAATGAGTGTTGAAAGAAAGGTACTGAAAGATAAAGTATTTTATTCATTTCGAATTATGAGAATAGTTCTGAGTGCGGCCAAGCCAAAAGACCCAGTTAAAATTTTGATCGTTACGGAACTTTCAATTTAATGTTCCATCTAAATTTGTTCACCGCTTTGACAGTTTATATAGTCTGTTCAACCATAGGCCACTAGAAGCATTTTTAAAAAAATATCATTCTCTATAAGATGTGTTCTATATTCTCTCTCACTGTGTCATCATATTTGCAGAATAAGAAAGTAATTCATTGTAGTTTGGAGAATACCAACCCCTGAGGTCAGTTGTAATTGAATAGTAGTGCCAAAATTTGATTTTCGGTGGAAGAGTCAACCGAAATGTCACTTCAATGTCGACTGTCATTTTTTATGCAACAGTAATGAAATTTGCAATCCGAATATTTCTGGCGACATATAGATTAGTTGAGTGCGCTGAAGTAATTATAACCTTTGTTCGTAGCTTTAATTGTGTATTATGACTATTAAAATTTAATGTTGAATAAATTATTCATGGAAAGCGGTCTTTTATTGTTCTGCATCTTCATTCTGCACGGCAACGTGATCTCCGTCTTCAGAAACAAATAATGTTGTATTTGAGACCAAGTGATTTTGTCATGTGTGTACCTGAAGGCTCGCAGGCACTAAGCAATTGGCCAGCCATCTCATTGTGTAAATCTCTCTCAGAAAAATGGCGATTGTACCTGTGATCTCGCAACAAAAAGAAACACACACTTTAAACCATTTAGTGATTTTATATTCAATTAATTCGAGAGCAATTGCAATGAGAGAGTGGCACAAGTAAACTTATTGGTGTGTCACACACACGCAGAGAAGATACTTTAACAGGACCGCAGAAGGAATGAAATTGTGGAAGAAGAAACTCTCAACCATCCTCGACATCTGTTTCCCTTATCCATAGCTGGTCATATTCTTCTGCCAATCCAATCCAACTGACATAAATCCATACATAATTCTCAACTGCGGTAAGAATAGCTCGATTCGTATTTTTTTTACGAGTGTTCAACTAATGAGTGGACACTGAAAGTTAGTTTTTAATATCAAGAGTTCGAGTTAGACGAAGCCCATGCGATGTGCCCCTTGAATTTTAGCGTGGCTCAGAATTTCGAGCACTGTTAATTCCTGCCCAGGAATTTTCTACTTCCTTCTCGTCATCATGGAGTCCATTACTATCTTATTTTTATTTATTCGTGCGGGGATAATATAAATGTGTTGTCCGTAAGTGTGTGTGTTGATATGGATATAAGCTCTTGTTGAAATTGTTTACGGATTGTATTTTTTCAATCTGCCTCCTATTTTTACAAATGCACATTTTTCACTCAGATCTTTGTAGCCGAAACTTAATGGGTAAACAGTGGCTTACTGGCGTCATTTTAGTTTTTTTAATTGCGGATTTTAAAGCGGGATATTATTAATTTTACTTTAAAAGGAAATAGACTTTTCAGAAGTTAAAAGTTCTCGGAATCCTCAGATAATCCATAAAAAGTATGGCTACAATCCTCCATAGGAAACCACCTTTGAAAGTTGAATGGCTATGAATGAAATGATAACATATCTTATAATATTGGCAATATACTCTAATGAATTTCAACTAGTAAGGGACGCCATAATAGTTTAGACCATCTAGAAAACTAAACTACTACGGTGTACGGAATTCACATATGCGTGTTTGTCTTGTTGCTTCCCCTGTGTGTTTTTTCAGAAAGATCTAGTGCTAAAAAATTTATTTGAATATTGTTGTAATTGTCTGAAGGAGAATCTAGAATTTAAAACTTGGCCACGGTTCATTTTGCAGAGTGCTGCAATCAAGGGACTTCCCCGCTCTAAAGTACATTTATATAACGAATAGAAAAAGATTTCCTACGAATGTAGCAGGTTAAACTTAGATACCAATGACAATTCAGAATTTTCGAGCAATGTGCAACATTTTCCGTTGTCGACCGACCCACTGAGGCTACTGATTTCCAGAGGGAATAGAATCTGAGTACTTTGTCACCAGGAAAACCTCGAGGTTTCATGAAAAACAATTGTTAAAATTCTTCTAGTAAGCCAATTCATAATTTTGTACCAATTGTAGTTATCATACAAATTGGAGATTTGTAAAGAAACTTTGTTTTACTAACAAGGACGCATTTACTAAAATTGTAACGTCCCAACAGCAAACAAGCAGTCGAGTAAAAGCGAGTAGGAATGCCATCAGGTACCAATATATTCGATTTGGAAAGAAGGGAAGAGCATTTCTCTATTTAAGTAAAAAATTAATAATTCCAGCAGAAAATTATATCATGAATATAGGTTACAATAAAAATATGGCGTTTAGCTAAAAGTTCTCGTTTATAATTAGAAGAAAAAAAGAACGCATAGGAACGATATGATGCTTTATTTGAAGTTCGTATGTAAAGACACCGAAAAGTGTTTTTACATTGGACGACATGAGATTACAGAGAGTGGTGAAGTGGTAGAAATATCAGCAGTGGGGATTTCCATCGCAAATTTTTGGGTGAATATAGAATCCAATAATTAAATTAAATATGCTCCACCATAACTAGCGACGTATGGTATTGAATGCCTAAACATTTGAACCTAATAAATGAATAAAATGTTACTATCTGTTGATAAAGAGGCTGAAATCACCTTATAAGTGACTTACACGGATGTAAAATTATTAAGAATTATTGGCTATTATACTAAAAGATGATTAAACTTACCGTCTTTAGCTAACCAAATATTCTCCATTATTACATTCTCCAATTAAATTATTTCAGTTGACTTAAAAAAGTAAGTGAGGCTTAAAAGGAAACATGTCTTATCAAATGAACAAAACACCTGAAAAAAATCTTAGGGCTCGATTGTAAACGTACCTACATCTAGTTAGAAATTACGAATAGCATTTGGGGAAAGTTGATGTGGGGCTTCAGTCCGTGAGGCTTTGGCGATTATGATACGAAAGAAAAATAAAACTGGCCATGCTAAGTAAATAGAGCCTTGAGTCTTGCGTCACACACCCAAAATACTTTCACGAATAATCAGCCGAAGGCCATTAGGAAACATTGAAGGGGGCATAATTAAACCACAGTTCAATAATTTAACATCCTTCCAAGTGAGGCGCGATAGTCTGTGAAAGAAAGACAGATGGAAAAATCGAATCTGACAGAAATAAAGTAGTTTGACAAGACCGTAGGATCCTGCTAAGAGGACACTCTGCATATATAGCTGGGAAGGCCGATCGGTAAATAAGTGATCTCGATTCAAAGGGAAGGATGTAAAAGGAGGAAGGGTGAATTTGACATCCGATTCTCTGATGACATGGGACGTGCAGTGTAGAGAATGGTATGCCTGTGAATATCCATGGAGATTCGTATACTAACTACTCCAATCACTCTCCGATCATTATAAGTAGATCACTTCTTTATAAATATATTATAGAAATTTGATTCCGTCTGCGTATGACTATGCATCGTTTAAAATTATGGTAATATCAAAACATACTGTGCTAAATTGATATTCTTTCACCAAAGATCTTTCAAATTATTTATACCGATAATATAACGTCCTATTAATATGCTATTTTATAACAGAACTCAACTCGGTATTTCCACGCACTGATATAATATAATATCCCCATCGGAAATTATTTATTCTCCATTGCAAATTATTTCAGTTAAGCTGAAAGTGGCCTAACTAAAGGACCTATTAAATTTATACTGCCTTAATTTACCGTTTTCTAAATATTTATTCAAATAAAATCCAAAATTGCTTCTGCGGCGTTTTACTGCGAAAGATTCATGTATCAAACTTTCATAAGTTTATGAAATGTTACGATATGATATTTTATCATAGTATTAGTATTTACAGGATGCGTCTACGTCTGTGGTTATTAAGCATCTCCTCATGTGGAAGAAAAAACCCTATTGGTCAAACTAAACACCATTCCCTAGGTGTGACTCGAACCCGCGACCTTCGGGTTAGCCGGCGAGCACTCTACTCCCAGGCTAATCCTGCCGGCATATTTAATCAGATGCCTCCTAAAGCATCGAGAATATTTATAATAATTATTTGTACTTTAATTAAACTATAACTTTATTAAGTTAACTTTCAATTAATTCTAATTTTGTCAAAGAAATATTGTATTTAAAGCTTCTCTTATATTCGATATTGAATAATTGAATTGGTACATTTTTGGTCAGGATGTAGCCCCTCTTAGTATACCGATCTTCACTGCGACTTCGAAACACGTAATTCAGAATGCTCTTCAACACCTTATCTTACAAGGAATGCATAAAAATACTTCCAGTTCGACATGGTTGAACAATCCAACATAATCCTTAAAATTTCGAGATCAATGGTACTGTGAGAAGAATCTCGTGAGTTCATCCGGCTATGTACCGAGATGCGTCAAACACAAAATGTGTTTTTCCTAAATTTATGTCAAGTAACGTGGATGCCTACTTTACTAGAAAATAATTGAGCTTTAATTATAAGAAAAAATGTAAAAATATTTTGCGAAAATAGATCCTAATTGACACAAACGATTGAGAAATTAGAGAGATGCAGTATTCAGTCTTCGAATTGAATGTAGACAATTCTGGAACTGAATAGAATTGCGTATTGAAAATAGAGCATTAATAAATACGCACGTTCAGATTAGAAATGACCAAGTATCTTTGTTTTTCCAAACCTTCCGTTGACTTTCCTTCTGGGAGACTAATTGTTGACGGAGGATAATCTGATAGAGTAATTTGCAAAATATTTTCAACGATTAATGAAAATATGACGCGACACTCCGTGTTCGAACGTCGAAGTCTTCCTAGTCTAACTTTTACGCCTTTTGCAACTGTATCCCGTAATCTTAGGAGTATTAAACGTATTCCTCAGATAACTTGAAGATATTAATAATTTAACATATGAATTATAAATCAATTAATAGAATCGACGGATTATATTAAAATCTATATCCATTTTAAATTAATCCCACAAGTATTTTGAAGTCAACGTATTCATTTCTTTCGTCTATGAAATAATTAAATGTTTCGAAACACTTCAGCTTAACTCTCATTATCATCTGTATGCTTTTCTTATAAAATTCTTGCTAGAGGTGGCACTTTACTTTTTACTTCGTCATTATGAGAAACTGACACCTTAATGATGACAGACTAATTACGGAATGATCTCTGTACCGTATTTTGAAACGGTTGTGCACTGACCCCGTTTCAAATATAAGGCCCATGGTCTTCAGTTTTTCTAAGGCCACGTTCATGTTAATGATGTAGGCTTAATTCATGATTAAAGCTGATTAAATTTTCCATATTATGTCAGGATCCTAACTGATCGAATTGTAGAAGGCTTATATTTCCTTAAGCATCATTTCAGAGTTATATTTTCCTGTAAGTATATCCTATTGATATAAGTATTGGAGAGAGAACGTGAATAAGATTAAGCATTGCAGTTACATCCAGCAATTGTTTATAGGAGAGATGTTTCCCTCGGGGTCATTTCCACCTTCCGTTCCCGTCCCATTCTAACCCCGACGATGTCACTAGATAACTTGCGAAATTCGACGTCCCCAAAAGCGTTCGGCTTCTCCTGGATTTAGAAGTCCTGTATCCGGGTACTCACTAATGAAAGGAAGGTTTTGAGCCAAGAATCCAAGTGTCAAATCTATGGATCATACGAGTGAACCCTAGCTTATAATGAGATTTTCTCGACCACAGGATTTTATTAGTCATCTACTGGTCGAAGTTAAAAAGACAAATCTAATTACATATTAAAAAATCATTGGGACAGAGGTCAGCCGGAAAAGGAAAATCGATAATCTGTGATAATTTGACCGCCTAACTTATGCTTGGTCAATCTGTGAGTATAACCGACTCTGGTGGAAAACGTACGTTTTTCTCATACATTGTCCTTATTAGCAATATTTCATTGATCGCATTGTATCTCGCCGTCTCATAAATCCTCCTCCAGCGATTCATTTGCCTGCTTCTTCGTCATTGGTCACCAATCCGAAAATTCGTTTGTATCAGGTCTCCGTTCACTTCATCCACCTTGCTAACCTTTTTATGTCTATTAAAGTCTTCTTTTTCATTATTTTCTGCTACATTAGATGTGAGTGTTTCTCTGTATCTCTTGAGACTTATCAAGCCCTTTAGCGATGATCTTCCATAGGACAAATGGCCTCAGAATCGCCAGTTAACCTCCCCAATGACAGAAAACTATTTTGTAAATATGTTAAGTATTTTCTTAACTTTATTACTATTACTCTAACTTTATTGGTGGATGCCACTTTCTGATCTAGTGGTAACACCTACGATGGATGCTAAAGCTGATCGCTTACTCCATAACAATGGTCATCTTTTGATGGTCATTTTTAAAACTTTATTTCTAAATCAAATATAGCGTTCTATATTTCTCACATTTTTTCCAACATCGGTATGTAAATTAATATCTATCTAATGAAGTCTTACGGCAAACTCAATCTTCATAAATGATTGCAGCATTGCGTTCAAAAGATTTTATTCCAGATAGTCAGGTGGTCCTCAGTTGATATTAAATTATAGTCAATAGGACAAATTATTTTGTACGGATTCTCATAAAATAAAATTAACTTTTTCCCTAAATCATTATTCAGCGATCATTTTGATAAAAAATTAAACGTGCTTTATGTGAAAGTGACATTATTCTATTATTAATTGATCCTTTCAGAATGTATGATTTAGGATAAATTGTATTTTTATAGCTACTGAAGTTAATCCTTATAAACTGTTTTGTCCTCAGTTAATATTCACTTATTATAAATTAATCACAATAAATGTAATTAATTGAAATCAACATTATATAACATTTCTTTTATATTAACATCGATAGACCAAGGTAGCTGAGAAGATTCTCTAAAATGTGTCTATAATATTTGAGATCATGTATATCCACAAATATATTTATGTACAAGGAAAAACAAATAATTTTACTTAAAAGTAAAATCAATAAAAATCATTTTGCTACAGACTGAGAAAAAATGAAGACTTCAAAAGTATTATTTACTATCGAAAGTATAAGGTGACAATTGATTTGAAGTAATATCGGATAGAATCATAATCCGGCGTCTTAATTGAAATATTTTATCGAGATCCTTTTTGACCTCAGAGTAATTTACAATCGTTAGCTTGGGCATTAATTTGCAGATCAAATTTTGCTTCCAGGTGAAATAAGAATGTGGTAAAAGACTATTTTTTTCGTATGAATCAGATAGATAATCATTTTAAAATTGGTTATTGCTCAGAAGTTTTTAACTGAATCGGGAAGTTCCGCAACTTGGAAATATCATGAGTTGACACGGCAACAGAGAAGGTCTTCCGGGCAAATGAGAAGCAAGGTCGAGGCGAATGGAGGTTGAGAGCGATACGAAACGTCGCGAGGCGGAAAAGGACGAAAGTCGCGAGGGTTAAACAAGCGTTGGGGGGGGGAAACTGGAGGACAAGACCTCGGTTACAAGCATAAAGTGCAGAGTGATTGGATTGATCAGGGGAGTTAAAATTACCAACTGCCCCATCGAGTTGCATCTGGCTCTGTCATTAACCGCGATGAAGTGGAAAAAGATAAGTACGTGGTCTATCATAGGTGCTTCCTCGTGAAGGGATACGACTTCGGTGTGAGTACACTGACGGAAGTTAACTTTTTCGTGTTCGAATTTCCTCCAGTGTGCTATTCCTAGATTTATAGAAATTATCTTGCACTTACAAATCAAAAAGCGAACGTTTTCAGAGAACAAAAAAAAAAACAAAAAGCTATTTGGATCGGTCGTAGAATTTCTTCTGGTGGGATAGGGTGAATGAAAGTCACAATTCTAGGTCGTTAGGATGAGGATTCGGTTTTCCATTCAAATTCTTCCGGGAGGAAACGCAACGGAAATAAACTTGCCACAACACTCTAAACAGCTAAGGGAAGAAACGTAAAATTTCATAAATATCCATTTGTCCAGATAATAATGAATAGTAGTAAAAGTTAGGTTTTATTTTTCACGATAGTAGAGACAGCTCTTCGCCGTGAAACACTCCTGAAAAACCGTTTCACTATAGCATTACATCGGTCTTCGAAACAACCAATTAAGCCAGAGACAGGATGGAAAGGGAGGAGGGAGCACATTTGTGGCAGTGGTATATCGAGTAGTTGAGTAGCCCGTCCCTATCTACCCAACACCCCACTGCAATTTCTGTCGAATAAGGGAGAATAGCTGTTGACTGGAATTTTCCACTCGAAATTACCGTGCCAACAGTGATTTATAATGACAAGAGGTAAGGAAAAGCTTCGCTGTTCCACAAAATACAAATAAATTCCTAAAATAGTGTGACCTTTTCTCGCTGACCGAAGCAACGAATTCCATACACGTCAACTAACCACGTTGGATATGAGACGGGGAAAAATAGCCGCTGAAGAAACCACAATGTCTGAATGGCGGTGGAAAAGTGCTGCTAAAAAAAAATTGCGGTAAATTGGATGGACAGGGCAAACCACACAGTACCTAGAAGAGCTGGAGAAAAGGAAAGCCTGCGAGCTACACGAACAAGAAGAGAAACAAGTAACAGAGAACATCTTGAGGCTTGATAGATCGGCGAAGACTTGTGTTAGGAGAGTCCTTAGAAGGTAGGCCAAGGATGGCTTATTGGAAACAGCCGATTGGGAATGCCAGAGTTGGAATATTTACCTGTGCGGAAGAGAAGAAGAAAATAGCAAAATATGGAATAGCTTGGAGCGCAGCTACGAACCAATCTACGGATTTATTAGCTATGATGACGGACCAGCCACGGCCCTTATTCTACTCGGGCATAGCCTAGAGTTGTTTATCGATTTCTTTTTATTTACTTTAAAAGTAACCCTAATTATGATTTGAGAGAGGAACATACTTTTGTTTAGCGAAAAAACATTTATTTGAATAATGTAGTCCAAAATTGCGGTTCAGTTTTATGTCATCAACACACCCAACGGAAGCATGTACCAGACGAATTTGTGTAAAGAACAGGGCCCGCAAACTCGTCATTTTAAGGGCCTAAATTGCCCACCTGTCTAAACTGGTTTCGTCCTATCTGAAGTGGACGAGTTTTGGTTATTATCGCATTAATGTCTTTTTTAAAGTATTTCGTGATCTGATTACACCACTTATTATTTTTTCCCAACAATGATCAGACGGTGGTTTATAAGGGTACAGATTTATGATATAGTGCTTAACATGTCATTATTCTAACACAAGAAGCTGAGTCTTTAAATACATTTTTGGCGATATCTGCGAAAATAAATTATTAATAGTGTTAATCAATAGATGAATAGGCCGACTTTATCAGTTTTTTACGGTTGTAAGACGGAATATTTCCATCAATTTCTTTATATTGTCATTTATTTTTTTATAATGAAGAAAGGTTTCAAAAAGTTATTTTTTTCCTTATATAATATTTTATCTTGTTATCTCTTATTTAACTAAATCAATAGTCTTTGTATTAGGAGATAGTTTCTGGCGTGACTTCGTGGAACTGCTTCATGATTAAATGAGACAAACTTTGAAATTCCACATAAATATATTTTCTACACGTCCCAGGTTTCGTCCCACTGCAATGCCCTGATGATGTTGCATTGCGATGAAACCTGGGTCGTGAAGAAAATATATTTATGTGCAATTTCAAAGTTTGTGTCTCATTTAGTCTTTGTTTTGGTTTTTTCTCCATGAATTTCGAAGTAGTTATTATGAATTTAAAATTTTGACGCCCGCAAAACTAAGTTCACTACCATTTGGAGATAAAATATCCAAAATATACTCTCTAATGTATATTTTAATTATTTATAATGGGAGTATAAAAAACTAATCCCATAAAACAGGTCGTGTGATATTTTATTTAGTAATTGAGTAAAGAAATCTTTTAAACAATATATGATCACAGACGAAAAAACGCTATCCGAAGACAGAAATGACCTTTAATCTTTTCAACCCTCAGTGAGTTTCAAATTACTGGCTTGTAAACTATTTTTTCAACGAATGTTAACATGTAATTGAGCAAATTATCGTATGCACCATGTAATTTTAACATGTTTAAAGACCTCATTTAGTTGAACTCCGAGGAACTTTATGATCCCATGTTCACCTTCTCAGGTGGCCATGAAGACAAAAATTACATCTTTTCTGTGGAATATTTCTGTAGATTTCTGGGCACCAAATAATATTTTTTTTCAGTCGTAACGAATGCAATACACAAGAACTCGCTCAATTGTTTTGAATAAAAATATAGCAAAAGTAGTGATCACTTATTGATGTTTTTCATCGAGTCTGATACAACATTAGTTAAAAAGTGGGCAGAAAGTTTCATTTAGACTGGACAAAAATTGTCAAAAGGACAATAAAATAATTTAATATTTAATATAGAACTACTTTGTTATGGAAAAGTCATTTTGAATATTTCACATAAATCTCCCGTTGACTTTAATTTTAATATTTATGTTCATAGTCATGAATTACAAAAAAATAACTTTTTTTATTTCAAGGCTTTGGACAGGTTCAGTATCCCAAATTGCACAAAAATATGTACTACATTTTAAAATGCGTTCAATAACTGTATAGGACTTGTAATTTAACTTCTAATTTAATTTTAGTTTAGTTTTAAGTGCAAGTTCCTCCAGTCCAATTGTCAAAAATGCTGGCTTCTACTTGAACAGGGACGACTGCATTGTTGGAGAGCCATGGCAACCGAGAGTAACATTGGCTCCAATTCCAGCTCCAATTCTAGTTTCCTTCGTGGTCCGTAAGTGGCATTATAATTAACTCAAATATTAGTTTAAATTCAGTTAAATATATCATTTTGACCTCCTAAACACTGCCTCATCCCATACATTACATTTTCTGGTATTATTAAGCCGATTTAATGCTCTTAGTTGCCAATTTAAATGCTAGTCGGTATAACCCCCCATCCTTTAGTTCATTGTTAACAAATATTCGTATTCCGTGGAAGAAGTGAGGTGAATCATTGTATTGTGAAATGATTTGGAGTTTTATATTGTTTCTTCTTTGGCTATATGTTGGCCAATATTGATTGGCATTTTTTTATTATATAATTTTGTTCAAGCTGTACAAATTAATGAAACCACCCTTTCCCCAACAGGACTTCCAACCTTTCGCGTACATCAACTCTTAAATCCGCAGTATCAAATAATGGACTCCTGTTCGAAGCGAGCCAGACACCAGGAAGCGGCCGAGGACGAGTCATCGACAATCGTCGCAGAACAGCCGAAAAAGAGAGTCTTTAAGACTTACATGGATTATCTCGCCGCACCGAATCCCAGATTTCTTCGAGATAACTATCCATCAGAGGTAAGTTCCTTTTCCCTTCTTGCTTTCAAGGCAGGGCACGGTGTCGACATTTAAAACATATTTTATAACGTGAATTTAGACAGGAATTATCTGGAAACCCTCTATTTCTTCTTCTTTCTCCTCTGGTCAGCAATCCGTATATTGGTTGGCAGCAGTATTTCGTCTTTCCATTCCGCTCGATCTTGGACCAGCCTCTTCGACTCCAAGCAGCACATATACTCGACAATTTGTTTAACATTTTCCTTCCTGGGTCTTCCTCTTGCATTTTTATCATGAACTGAGCCCACTATAATGGTTCCTAATAGTCCCTCATGTCTTATAGTGTGGCTCGTCCCTTTCTCATTGTTTTCCACAGGCATGGAAACTCATCCGATCTCCGTAGTACCGCATCATTTGTCGCCCTCTCCGTCCAAGGTATTTTGAGGATTCTCCGGTAGCACCACGTCTCAAAGGCCTCTTCTCCCTTTCTTCCATCCATGCCAAGTGTCCATTTCTCACTTCCATAAAGCATTATACTACATATAGGAAATAGTTTCCGGCGTGACTTCGTGGAACTGCTTCATGATTAAATGAGACACAACTTTGAAAATTCCAC
>WURS02471356.1:0-13028 GCA_011762765.2 Rhinocypha anisoptera | reverse complement strand
AAATTAGTCTAGTTCACTAGTCGCGAGTGAATATAAGGGCATGTGAGGGTGCGAGAGAGAGAGTGAGAGTGAGTGAGTGAGTGGAAGAGAGAGAGAGAGAGAGAGAGAGAGAGAGAGAGAGAGAGAGAGATTTGAGTACCTGAATGACCACCCAGTGTGTGTGTGTGTGTCTCGAAACTATTCCATATGGATGTTACCGGACACCAGAACAGATGCTATCAAACATAATTTCTTAGAACACATTTTAGTGAAGGCGCAATTTTATTTCCTTTTTTTGAAACCAATTGAAGTGGTTGTCAATGATACGTAAAATATACAAAATACTTTATTTGCTTATCAACATGTTCTAGCCTTTTAAAGTCATTTAATGCAAAAATTTGGAAGCTAATATGTTTCAATACGTTGCAATCTCACTTTCCCTCTTTTTTTATTAGGTTTTAATCTTTTTTTATTTAGGAAAAAATAAATATAACCTTAAATCTACATTAATTACTAATTAAAATAAATATACTAATCTCTGTGTGGGGCACACGTTAAGTGGCTCATCGTTTATGGTTTAACAGTGAGGGAAACGTAAATTTTGTTTACGACAAACAGATCTGCCGAGATTAACTTGTTACACCCGCAGTGTGTCAAACTTTGTGAGCTGCCGTTTTACATAAATCTATTAAATCCTTTTATAGAAATCAATCAAATTTTTTTCCGAAACAAATTGTAAAATGTTGTACTAAACTTTGACACCAAAATTCCAAATATAAAAAATTAATTAAGGGAAAAAATGCTACTAAATAAAGTTGCTATAAATTTCCAAATACCATCAACTATCAATTTGTTACATCTATTAATAATTTTTAAAAATTTAACTTGAATACTATGTTATTTATTATAGATGATTAAATAAATATGAATAAACTAAGACATTTGCAAGTGATGAGAAAATAATTTCTAAATTAGATTGTTGTAAAACGTTAGTAAAAAGTGTGGATAACAACTAATTTATATAGCTCGTTTTTAGTAGATTTTTAGTTTTACGTGATATATGCACGATCAGTATTTTTGTTAATTTCTTACCCTGAAGTTTTGTAAAATTATTGGCAAGATTTATATTATTGAATATGATAAAGTAAACCAGTCTAACTTGCGCCAATAATTTTACAAAATTTTAGGTATATAAAATAAATAAAAATACCGATTGTTCACATACCAAGTAAAACAAAAAGCCCACTGAAAACGAGCTATACTAATTTAGACATTTTTAAACAACTCAAACAAGTTAAATAGATAATTTAACATTTTTTTCTTGTTAAAAACCGATATAATCTAAAGTAGTGTGGCTGGTGTGTCTGATCATCAGTGACGGTTCAGTGTATCACTGATGGTATCTTCAAAGCACTGCAAGTCTAGCTACTGTCACTGACCACTGTCCACTGTGTACTCCACCCGCACAATCACTTAACCATCACTAACCATCGTGCCACCCACCGAGAGAGTGAGAGATAGATAGAGAGTATGTATTTGTGTGTATGAGTGTGTGTGTGTGTGTGTGTCCTCTGTCAAGATAACTGTCAAAATTGTCACTCACACTCGGCAAGCGGACAGTCGCAAAAAAGTTGTCTTCCCCTCACTCTAACTGACTCACTTCAAAGCTCGATTGAACTCTGTTTGGGACAAGTTTGATGCTTCACTGCTTCGTTAGTCCATCTCTCGAGATTGAGCGTCACAGATACAAACTGGGAGAGAGAGAGAGAGAGAGAGAGAGATAGAGAGATTGAGAAACGAGAGAAGCAAACCTATGCACCAACACTACTATTACAAGTTTATATGTCTAGTGAGCACGATAAATCATTCATCAAAAAATTGTGCCAAATCAAATTAGCCACACTTATAGAAAAAGAGAGACAAGTGCACTTCTGTGATGTGCGCGCTCGCGCTTTTACTCGCACAATTTATTTCAATATATATATTCTAATAAATCAACTTACCTGGAATGATGATGGTGAAACTTGTATGTGTCTGTATGTGTAGTTGGATTTGGAGGAAACACTCCGTGAATGATCTGTGCCAACACGTATAGTTCGATGGATTCGGGTTTGCGTGTTGTGTCGGTATTTTTTGGTGCCACAAGAAACCAGGTGGGATTACCTTTGGCATGCGTGAACTTGGCTAACAAACGGAATCATCAACACGATCGTGAGCATCGTCTACCCAATAGAAGAAAATGATGGAAAAATTAATTAAAAACAAGCCTGATTTAGAGTAAGAAAGTGAGTGAGTGAGAAAGAAATAAAGACTGAAAAAATAGAAAAGAGAAAAAATTGATTGAGAGAGAAAGTTCATTAAGGAGTATATATATACGATGAGCAAGGTGGCGATGCGAATTAAATGGATATATCCGTCAGTAAGAGTGAGTAAGTGTGCAAAATGAGAGGGCGAGTGATCTTTCTTTTTTTAATTAGAAACCAATCGCGTCCGTGATTAAGCTTAACTTTGTGTGTGAGCCGTGAATGATCTCTCTCTCTCTCTCTCTCTCTCTCTCTTGCACCTAGTGGTGTCACTGTCGATCACTCACTCTCGAGTTTGTTGGCCATCTGTCGATGTTTATTAGCACGCGTGCAACGTTGTACCGATGCTCAATTTAAAAGAAAACGTTATGCTAATCGATGAGAGACGAACTTGAACAACGTTAAATTTTTCTCTCTTTCTCACTTTGAGTGTGCTTCATCAGATCAACTGTGGGTCAATTAGGAGTGGCCCAAAGTGGTCCAGTGAAGCGAGACCACCATCAATGCCACACACCCACCTCACAACCAAATTACTAATTTCCTTTTGGATACCTTTTTGCAGTTAATGATGATGATTTGTGTTTTTATAATATTCAATCATCACTTTAAAACAATTGCGACATTTACTTTTTTTTATTATTTTCTAAACAGGAAAAATATTTAAATATTAAAAGAGCTTTCATTAATTTTTCTTTTTATGCTAACTAAAAAGGAAAAAAAGGTTTATAAAACAATTACATATATTTTTTCATCACTATCTAATCTAGAATTTTTATTGTAAAAATGGTAACGTAGTTAGGCTGATGGTGTGTGTGTATGAAAAAAGAGCGATAGATAGATAAATAGAGACCAAGCAGAGGTAATAAATCGCGTGGTCATTCAAATGCGACCAGTTGCCTGAGATTAGTATCTCTCCGGCTTGTGTGTCATGGTTATATCGTCTATCTCACCGTTTTATACTATTATTATTATTATTATTGAATTGATATCCGTCCTGAATCTGATTAAGTAAGACACAGTGAAAGATAGGGAAAGTGAAACAAACACACACATACACACTCACGCTTCACTGATTTTCAAATGACCACACATGCACATGGGACACCAGAGGTTAATATACACAATAAAGTCGATTAGGATCAACCAAGGGAAAATGGTTGGAGGAACAAACAAATGCACTAAGTAGTATCAAATAGGGTCTCACCTTTGAGAGATGCAGTGGCTTTGAGTTTATTGTTTATGCACGCCGCAGGGATCGCTCCACACTCGACTCATTCACTTATCAATATTGCGAATCTCCTAATTGTATTCACTCAAAAAAGCTAATTGGTTTGATCTCTCTTTTACTCACTAATCTCTCATTTATTCTACTTAACATTATCAAGGTTTTATTGTTTATACAATCTAATGATTAAGGAAAATTAAAATACAATGAGTTGAATTTAAGAAACAATCAACAAAATGAACTTTGCAATGATTGAAAAAAACATTCTAGATGCGCAATGGGTATTGCTGATAACTTGACCAAAATGACTTGTATTTGTTTCAAAGATTAATTAAGCTACCACATAAATTATGGTTGGTATATATACATCGAAGCTGATTGATTTGTAAAGGTCTGTGTCAATGATGGTGGTATGGTGGCGCGGAAGCGTGGTAGTGCCGAGTGGCAGTGCGGGTAGTGCCATCGATCCTTACTGCCTGATTGGGCTTGAGAAGCATGATTAATGGTGGTGTTATGTTCGCACATCTCACTGGCACGGTCAGTGGCACTCGGTGAATGTGTGACTGTGTGACACAAACCACCACAAGTGAAGCACCGTGAGTGACCGAACCGAGTGAGCGCACTAATTGGCTAACGGCATCATTGGTGTTGCCAGTGATGATGTTCACCGTGGCACGAGGCAAGTCGCATCTCGCGCTTCTTTGACTGATACCGTCGTGCCGCCGTCACACGCCAGACCTGCTAGACCGACCGACCGACGGTTCTTCTTCCTATCTGTCTCTGTCGTGGTCGTAGTGATCGTAATAAGAAAAAAGTTTTGAACGCGTCTCTGATCCGGCTTAGAGTCTGACGGGACAAGAGCGGCAACGGCAGTGGATGACAAGCTATGCGGGCAGCAAAGTCACAGTTCGGTCATCTCTCGACTTGTCACGCTGACACTGAGACACACGCTGAGAAAGGCAACAACGAAACGGGTGAGTGGATGAGTGAAACAGACAAACTTGCTTGGAGATCGAATCAAAATAATGCGAATCGAGCGACATTACGCCAAGCCGAGAACAAGAATGATCTGTTTGGTGAACACCGTGGATGGCGCCGTCAGATTAACGCCACTGCCACCGAAGATGCAACCAACAGCAAATATGACAAATATTAATCGGCTTCTAACTAAGTTGAAATTAAACCGGAGACAAGAACAGTTGATGTCCGGATGGTGAACAAGAGGGGAAAATAAGTGCCAAGTGATGCCTGACAGTGCCTATTAGTGGCGCTATATGTGAGATTTTTTTTAAACCCATCATCATAAGATTCCGGCGAATTCCGGGCATTTTTGTGCGCGGTCGGTGGCCCGTTAAACTCAAGTATAACGGCTGTCCGGTGGCGTGACCAATGACAAGATCGCGTGTCTTACCAGTTCTAAATGGTTATGGTCGAGATTTATGGGCCTCACACCCGCCACAGTGTCTAATGAACTTGAAGCGTAAAGGCAGGCGCGAGACACAGTGAAACGGGCATAAGACAATTGCCCAACTCGATCCGGCTTGCCTCAACAGGTGTGCTAATGCCAATTCTACCTCAGATGCAGGGAAATGAAAAAGAATAGGAGAAAGAGAGAGTAGGGTGATGACAGGCTTGACCAAATTTATGAGTGTGTCAGAGAGGCGAATGCCAGGCACCGATGCACCCCACTTAAGTTCTTCAAGTATGATCTACTTTCTCCCTCAACCCTCTAAAGTGTTAATTACATGTGAACACGAGTGTGTTGTTTGCATAGAATTAGGCCAACGGGTAGACAGGTACTTGTGTCAAACTTTATTACCTGAACTCAATCTAACTCAGTCGATGTAAGGTGCTTGGTGCGCCTTAATCATTGCATACAACAATACATTAAAAACATGAACTGATAGAAAGAGAGAGAAAGAGAAAGATGGGCTTACACAACGACCCAATGTCCAATTAACTTGACAAGATAACAACAGCGTTTGATTTGAAGCCTTACACCGAACAAGAATTCAACATAAAAATAAACTATGTTACCGGCTTCATTATTTTTTCGGGTCTTTGATCTAGGGTTCTGATGTTCCGAGTTCTTGTGTACAAATACATTCTTATTTAGGAATCATAAATCAATAACATACATTCTCAAGAGAAAGATAAAAGTAAAGCAAAAACGGCACCGCAGGCAATGGCCAATGGCCACAACTGACAAGTCTAATTGGCTATATTGCAACCATTCTTTTAACTTGAATTCAAAGAAAACTCACCTAAACACACAAACCACACCAACACTTAACACAAACCACAATTGTCTTATTTTCCTATTTTCTTTTCCGGACAATGGTTTCAAATGAAAACCTATTTAAGTGGTTGAAAACATTTCCACCGAAAGATATTAAAGGTGTAAGGTAGTGCATTAACATTGACATTGCAGTCGTAATTTGAGTTGGTTATTTTTGTAGAAATAAGCTTACAAGAGAAACAAAAAAAGAAACAATTGTCCAAAAGGTAGGTAATAAATTTAGTTTTAAAAATCGCTGTCACAACGATTTTAAAACTTTTATGAACTTGTACACTCCACATATAAATAAAGTCAACATAATAATTGTGACATGTGTGTGAAAATGAGAAAGGTGAGTATATTTGAGCCTGGTTTCCGCATACCTCTAAAAATGATGGTGTGATGGTATAAAGGGTGACCTTTGAGTTATGCCGAATTGCGAGATGCATAATGGTGAAAGTTCATAAACATCTTCGCATCGATGCGTGTTAGATTGCAATGATGAGTGATGTGCCAGATTTGGCATAGAGGGAAAAAACTTGCCGAGGAAACCCACCGGGAGAGGTAGACCGGTGTGCAATACTAATGCACAATGTAGATGTGCGATTGAATGAGATAGATGAAGAGAGAGAGAGAGAGAGAGAGAGAGAGAGAGAACGGGGGGAAATTGAAATACAAACATCACATCACATACACGTACGATGAATAGTACGCTAATTGAATTATGTTACTATCCAGAAATAGTGTGCGTGTGAGGGTGAAGAGGATGATTGGGGATTGAGAGATTGAACGAGTAGTAGTATTGCGGGGGTTATGTCAGTGTGGGACACCGGCTGGGTCTGTGCTCACCATCTGTACCCACTTCTACCGTTCATCATTGGGGATCAGGTTACACTACTGGTTCGAGCGGGAAGTGGAGTGCAACCCGGTGTGATGATATCAATCACACACAGACTCACAAGCCATTGCTCAGGCCGCGCTCGCGCCAGCCGCACATTAACAAGCCATAAAGATAGCCATCGTATGCCGGTATGATCGACTTCATACGAGACCGTAGAGGGTAGTCAAAGTGAGTGAGAGAGAGAGAGAGAGAGAGAGAGAGAGACTAACCGTCAAAGTTGCATCATTTTTCAAAGAAAGCGCGTTAGGTAACGAAGCAAAGATAAAGAAAACGTTTAAGCGTTGATGGAGCGAGATATCAAGAAAGGTGAGGCACACAGACACACACACATACACATACAAACACTTATGCGCTCGAGAATTCGTCAAATAAACGACAGTAAAGAACTAGTAAAGAAGAAGTTTATCTAACCTCGAAATGAGATGGTAGTGTGTCCATATATATAAATTTAATAAAAGGTAAAAACATGGACGCCGTTAGTGTCGATTGATGATAGTGGTAATGAGAGTCGCACCTGGTTTGCGTTCAAGTTTAATTCTTTTTTACTTTTTTTGCGCTTGCAATCAATTCAATTTGATTAGCTTGACACGGTTACTGGCGCAATGGATGATGATTGGTGGTGGTAAGATGAAGATCGACACTGACGAGGCACTTACCGACAACATCACACTTAGAGAGAGAGAGAGAGAGAGAGAGAGAAAGAGCTAGGCCGACAAACTGCTCATGGCGACTTTCACCCACCGAGCGACAGGTTGAAAGTGAAGACATGTCCACTGGGCAACTAGGATCAATCAGTCTCCTCACGAGTGTGAGTGTGAAAGAAACGAGGTGTGCAGATCAACTGTCATTTTTGTTGTTTCTTTACTCGCGAAAGTCATTTCCCACTTGAGAGAAGGACACCTGACTGTCATAATCTTCACCAGTGTAAAGCATGAGTGCAAATCGAGTCATCAAACTAGGTAAAAGATAAATACAGCACACTTGTGACTGTCATAAAGCAAGTGAAACAAAGCAAATGGTTGCAAACAATGAAATTCAATATATATTATATATATAAATAATATAAACTCAAACTTGTGTGCATCCAGGGGGCGACAAGGCCACTTTTGAATTGCTTCACAGGCACCATCTTTGTCTACACCGCCGCGACGACCATCATAAAACCATGCATGCAAACATAGTAACCAGAATTATAAGTTATGATCCATAGAACTTCTACTTTCAAAACCTCCAGTTTGTCATAATTGTCCAATACAACTTCATAAAAGCCACCCCAGCCAAGCGTTCTTTTCATTTCAATTTTTTATGACTAACGTGATTTAGTATCCAATTCTCCAAGCGTTTAGTTCACCATTTCACAAGCAATCATGCACAACCAGAGTGTTGAGACACGTCGTCATCATCATCACCCACTACAATAACCTTAATATGAGCAAACCAACATGCTCAACGTAGAAGTCTGTGCCTGTGTGTGTGTGTGTTGGGAAGTAAAGAGTGCCAGATAGTTATCCTTGATGCTACTGGCATGTTCGCATATACATCTTCACAATTAATCCGCTCAATGTGCGCAAACGTTAATTTCTAATTCTAATTTATAATCGCTTTTTTGCTTTTGTTGATAAAACAAATTTTATTTGCTTTTCTCGCTGCTTTCCTCTCAAATGATCGATCACACCGTGAAGTTTACGAGAGGGCTTGATGGGCATTAGTGTGCCCAGTGGCACTGAGATGGCTCGCCAAGTGAGTGAGTGAGAGAGTGAGAGAGAGAGAGAGAGAGAGAGAAAGAGAGAGAGAGAGAGACAACGGTGGCTCGTTCACGTGGCCGGTGGTATGAACCAACCGTCGCACGTCGGGTAGCACTGACGCGCGACGAGTGAGACCATCCGAAAGTAGGAGAGAAAAGGAGAGTGAGAATGAGAGAGAGAGAGAGAGAGAGAGAGAGAGAGAGAGAAACCTGAGAGAGGTTATGAGACAAATGGTAGTGAGAAAGAGAAGGAAAGATTGGGACGGACGGAACTGCCAAACGGAAGTGAGTGAATTTGATTTGCCAACCCCAGTTGACAAGGACTCCCCATTTTGGATTCGATTTCCCCCTTTTCAAAACATAGTGTGCACTTTTGGCGATTCTCCTTCCAGAGCAAATCTCACCATCCACATGGCCATATTGTGACTCATCGGTGAAAGACAAACGACATTTCTTTTTCTCTAACTCGATTATCACATTTACCCACAGTCGTCCCGTTTAGTGATGGCTAAATATAGTGAAAGAAGATAGAACCATTTTCAAGTGAAAACTGAAACCCCTAAAAGCAAAACCGATTTTCTCTCTCTCTCTCTCTCTCTCTCTCTCTCTCTATCTCTTTCTCTTATTTATCAGCACTCACTTAGATCAACTACCACGTGTGTTGAAAAGAGTTCTTCGGAACACCATCTGGCAGCCTCTTTCCATTTTTTCTGTTAACCACAGTCAACGGGATAAGAGCAAAACGAAGTCCACCACTTCACAAGCTGCCCATCGTAAATCTCGGGCAGGTTTTAGCAATTAAAACTTTCACTTCTAATTGATATGGGAAAGAAGAACAAGAAGAAAAAAGAAAGTTCACTGTCATTTTCTTTACTGTACTTTAGGACATTGCATATTTCTTCTGTTTGTTTCTGTCACTTTGGCTGATTTCTCCACTCGTACCGATTACTCGCCTCGAGTGGCCAGCTTAATTTAGTTGGTGCACGATTGATGTTGAGTGGCAATTGGCGACAACAACAAAAACATGTTGAGAATGTATCCCGGGAACACCGAGTAAAAAAATCGTTGCGTTTATTGCTCGTGTACCAAAGCATGCACAAGTAATTCATAAAGAATAACAACAAAATCTAAGATTTATTGTCAGAAAATGCTTCTATTGGAGACACGACATGTGTGCCTATGTTGCACGGCAGCAATGCCAGTGTTATAACGTAAACGTGGGCGCCTAATTGGCTAGGTGATTTATTTCGCACTTTCTCTCTGATACAAATGCGTTTATATTGACAACACCAAATAGCAAAAAATGTACCAAAAGAGGGAAAATGAGAAATGTGAGGGATTGGGTTATGCAGTGTGTCACTAGGCAGTCACTAGAAAGTAAACCATCAAGCATCGCGAGTAGCAAACTTCCTTCCCGTCTTACTAATGCGAAAGAGTAAATATGTATAAAAAATTAGTTGGCCAAGGCCAAACATGGAATCAATGTATTTTTTCGTTTCTTCTTTTCCTATTTGAATGATGGTGAACACATGTCACTTGACTTATTGACTTGTCTCTTTATACCGTTCATGTAGAATAGTGAGAAAGTTGAACAAGTTTCTCTGACAATCGATTTGTTAAAAAAGCGTGAATGTGCAAGTAAGCATCAGCGAAAGTGTGAAGGTAAGAGTGATGCGGTCTTTCCCCATCCTTGGGATTGTCTCGTGGTGCAAGGTGTATCAAGGGCTTGACGCGACATCGAGTGGATGCTAATGGCACCGTAGTGGGAGACAAATCAATTTACAAAGGGTCGCGCGACTGAGAAATTGGTCCAGGGCAGGAAGTGAGCACTTGGAGCCACTGATGACACTGGTGGTCATGGTGGTGTGGTGGTGGTGTCCCACTGCACACTTTACTCACGGTGCCATCCATCATGTCAGCCTGTCTGCGCCCGCAGTGGTGCCTCTCAGCTGGAGTGCCCGTACCCGAGTAGATCAGCGCCACTGTTCGTTAGCATCAATCAGCCCCCGATTGGTGCCTATGCTGTTGCTGCTGCTGGTGGTGGTTGTACTGGAGACCATCCACTCACCGCGACCTCACGCCATCCTTGGCCAAACACAATCGGCACAGGTCAAAGGGCACTGGCGTTTAAAGAATGTCTATGACTATGATGGCCGTGCGTGTGTCAGCGCACAAAGAGGCGAGAAGCAACGCGCTTCAGCTCGGGCTAGCTCTTCGGTGAGATCGACGTGTGAGCGAGTTTGTCGTTCGCCACTCTCGAGACACGTTCAGACTCGGCCTCTGTTCGAGCTCGGCGGCGACCGGTGGCTAGTGAGGCCAGTGGAGACGGTCCGATCAATGGGTGAGTGGGGATTGAAGACTCAACCACTGGTCAGTGATTGAACTGACGAGCGCGTCACTTGCCCGCGGTGCCAGACTCGGGTCAGATCGCGCACAAAGGACCCAGCGTGTGAGCACGTCACTGGCCAACGGCGCAGGACAAGTGGGCTCGAGGGTCCCACAAAAGCCGCCAGTGCGAGGGCTAATGAGCCCGAGTGGCCAATGGCTACGCGGACCGTGTTCAGCTCATTGGCGAGCAGAGCTAATCACAGGTGGTGATGACTGGCATCTAGAGGCACCAACTCACCTTTCGCACCATCCACATTGCCATTGTTGCACCTAAGCAAACTACCAAAAATTTCCTTATAGCCTCCGGTACAAGACTGGTGGAGAGTGTGATGGAGGGAGCGATGGCAGTATGGGTCAATAGCTCGAGACGAGACACCGGTGGAGTAGTGCACGCGCCAGTCGACAGTTGGCCCAGCCAGCGGCACTCGACAAACAACACATTGGTAGAGTGACGAGCTCGGTGGCTGTTGCTCATTCCTCTCGATTGTCCGATTAAGATATACTAGCAACGCACCAGGTCGCGTACTGAACACTTACCGATCAAAACACGATGTTAAACGGCCACCAGAACGATGACTATGACCATAGACGGCTGGTGAATACACGCGTGGTTAAGCCAAGACGCGCAAGGTGACCAGACCGGACGCCGACCAGACAACCTTGTCTTCTGGTGAGAGAGCCGTACTGCCGACACTGTGGCCTGTCACTGACAGTGACGGTGAGAGTGGAGTAGTGCTGCAAACGCGAGGGGTAGCTTAGCGCACTATCCACGCTGAGTCACGCAGAGTCACAACGACGAGTATGAGTAGGACCAGTGACGGGAATCGAGCAAGCCCACTGATTGTCAGCTCGTGATCAGAAAAGAATTGCGGAACTGTCATTGGGCATTAAGTGTGAATGCACGTGATCAATCAACGATTCTCACCCAGCAAGTCTGGTGATGCCACGGCGCTAGGTTGCATCACCAACCATTCCGAGACAAAACAATCAAATTGAAAACATCAAACACACTCGCACACATTCATAGTCGAGTATCGGTGAGAGTTACTTGTGGAAGAATGAGTATTCAGTAGCACAATAGATACCAGTAATGCCGGGAGACAAGCGTGAATGTTTCGGAGCATGAAATCGATTAAATTAGAGTGATTAAAAAGTGATGAAACGGTATAATTAGAGGAACGCGATAACAAAAGTTGGTCAGATGAACAGTGTCACTGAGTCAGGTATGCCACGACAGCTAAAGAACAACAATCACTGAGCGAGTGTAGGTGTGTGAATGAACAGAGCAGCACAGAGAGAAAGAGAGATGAGCAGGAGCAGAGTGAATTCGGTGAGCAGTGGTGGCGATTACCTGGCGTCGGTTGCAGTGTTTGTTGCATTGATTACTTCTGGTGACACCTGTTCGAGTGTATGGCGCCTCCAGTGGGTGATGGGCGCCAGGCACATTTCACTCACTTGGCGCACTGTGCTGTGTGTTGCACACGGC
The DNA here is from genome assembly GCA_011762765.2 of Rhinocypha anisoptera. Lineage (NCBI taxonomy): Eukaryota > Metazoa > Arthropoda > Insecta > Odonata > Chlorocyphidae > Rhinocypha > Rhinocypha anisoptera. The sequence goes on along the minus strand of WURS02471356.1, from coordinate 724 downwards.
AAGCCAGAGTGCAACTGCGGCTCGGCGGCGTCGGAGGCAGCCTGTGACACGTCTGTCTCGCTGGGCGCTCTCGAGCAGACTGACTCGCTTGCCGACTCGTACCAGTGGCTCCTCTCTCCCTCTCTGCCACTCAGCACACAGCCTGTCTGACCAGTCTCTTTCTCACTCCTCTCTCCTGTGTCGCGCAGAATTGCGCGTGCAGCCAAACCAGAGAGCGGCAATCAGTGGCAGTGTGAGTGGATCTTTTATCTACAATAATGGGTTCGAATTTTTTCAAGTTCAATTCGAGCTACTTGTTTTACATTCAATAGTTTGAGTTTGTATTTTTAAATGAACATTTTTACAAAGCGTTTTGTAAAAAGCCGCCGAGATCCAATTTGAGTTAAAGTAATTCGAAGAAATATGCAAAAAATTCAAAACGAATCGAGTTGAATCAAATTGAATGAGATTTCAAAAAGTTGTGCACAAAATTCAAATCAAATTGGAATGAAATTCAAATCAAAAGAACAAAAGTTTGGATTCGAATCGGTTAAGCACAGTGGAAGTAGGGTAACTCTCACAGTACAAAAATATAGGTGACAGAATATAAAAAATGCCTGAACATAGAACATTGAAAACCACGACCATATTATTCATTAACATAGGGATCTTAGCTTAATCCAACCCCCGAAAAAACTGCACTTTTCTCCGAAAGTAACTTCATAATTGGTTCTAAAGTGTTGTT
>WURS02471345.1:0-13029 GCA_011762765.2 Rhinocypha anisoptera | reverse complement strand
CTTTTTGTGTCCTGTGTCTCTGTACGTTCCACTAGTGTTCGAACCAATATATATATATATATATATATACACACACACAGACACAATAGGAAGTAAGGAACAGGGTATGAACACTAAAAAATGTATTTTTCTTATGAGATTTTGCATTTGTCCGCCGAGACTCAGCCGAGACTCGAACCCGGGCCTCCAGATTTCCGATCGAGCATGCTAACCAAGTACACCACAGAGAATTCCTTCCTCACACACGAGTTTGTGGGTCTTATATGAGTTATGAATTACAGCAGAGGCAGAGACTTTGTGGAATTCCATTATGAAAGGAAAACTCACTTTGCGTTTCCAAAGAAAAAAGGCATTTTTTATATCCGACTAGTTTCGCTGCACAATTCCCTGAATATGCTGTTATGTAAACTAGCTGGAATATGTGTTTTTACATTTACTTTCACGCATTGTAAACCCTCGATTATTTTTTATCCCATAGCACCTGATCGATTACGGGACGAAATAGACAATGATTATAGATCGATGTCGTGTTTATTCTACGATACGGTTTCATTCCTGTGAACCGTTGATTCAACTGAGGTAGTCTTCGATGAAATCCCGCGTTGAGGAATCTGAGGTCGTTTCTCAGCCATTTGTCAGCAGCGAACCCGCTATAAATTCACAAAAAGATAAAAAAAATAGACTGAGGGAGTAGGAAAGAAGGACGGAGGAATGGGGGGCTAAACGTGAGACTGCAGATTAGTGTGAAGCAATCAATTACCTCCTTCCTGCTGATTTTTATTTTTTTCCAATTCGCAAGGGCAGGTGCTGAGCGCTTTCCATCGATCAACCGCAGAGTCCGCCTCAGCGTCCATTCTTTTTGCCGTGGAGAAAACGCTTCTTAGATCGCTGTGCGTGTGTCGATCTGAGGCACGAAACTTATCCCGATTATAGATTCGTTCTAATTCACGCATCTCTACACCTCTCGGGGATTCCTAATTGGATACTTCGCTTTTTCTAGGCAGCAGTTTCGCAGACTCTCCATTCGGTTCCTCCAGGTGGAATATGTGTGACAGGCATGCTTGACTTTTAGCAGAGGCCCAGACCACCTATTTACTGTTGTCTGATCGACCGTTTCATTGAGTATCTATTTCAGGTTATTTCAGGTATTTTCCCTTGACTTTCCTCAGAGTTTAAAATATTTCGATGTTCTATCGTATTATCCTGGAATAAAATTATCGCCATTTTTAGGGATATTATTCCAGCATAAATAAACTAACGTAGGCAATTACCGTATTTTACGACTCATTGTACGCACCGGCATTCATAAGACCCTGTGGAATTTCAGGTTTGATTTTAGGAGAAACAATAAAGCGAGTTGATAAAATCGTGATAAAATAGCGTGTGTTAACGTACTAATTTTATAAAATGCGATCTTTACATTCCGAAATTAACGATTTTATCGAAGGTTGTTCATGAAACAGGGAAGTTCGACATATAAAGCGATTGATAAATGATCTCAGGTTTTCCCGGCGAATGGATGAGTGGTTTGCTTCCCGGGTTTCCGTCCTGTTAAAGGCGTTGGTGGACCACCGACGTTTCGACGGCAAAATCTACCATGATCTTTAGGGTGTTTCTAGGGACGCCCTGAGACACCATGAAGATGAAGGCAGAAAGCCGTCGAAACGTCGGTGCCCCACCAACGCCTTTACCCGAAAGGAAACCCGATAAGCATACCACGCGTATAAAGCGATTGTTTTCCTTCTACAAAGAATACGGGTGAGGCCAGTAAATCGTTCCAGGCTCGACTATGTGGAATTCCCTCATCACGAATGGTTTCGGATGAAACACTGCAGTTTCCACATTAAAATATTTATTTCAACACGACCAAGTTTCGCTGTGTACCACCCTAAGATGCTGTTATACGGTGAAACCTCGTGGTGTTGTAATAAATATTTTTAAATGGAATTACAGTGGTTCTCTCTAAATCTTTCATGACAAATAAGGCCATTCCTGACACCGGGAAAAAATATTTCCCCTAGGGACATGAGATGCAGGCCGAGTTAAAATGTAAAAGTGAAATAAATTGCGTCCTATGAGCCGGGAAATGCGGTCATTTCGTTTCTTCGAATTGAATGTCACGCCCAGGTTCCTTCAATTCATATCCAGAGGTGACCAATAGCTGGAATTGTTTTTCATCAGTTGATTTCAGACGGTAACATGTAGACGGGCTGTTACAGATAAAGGTGTCAACAATCCATGTCTCATGCCTGAACTTTCCTCATGAAGTCGCTGACTGAAATGTCAGAGCAGTCGGTGTTGAACAAGGGGGAATAGAGAAGTCCAGAAACCAACTCTGCGAAAGTCAAAGGACGGATACTGCCTACATAATTTAATAAACGTTACTAAAAAAATATTTCACTATGCAACATATTCGGCATTTAATTATAGATGGGTCTCTCTCCCTACATGTAAACTTATCTACTCGAATGACATATTCATGCTTCTGGAACAAAACAAGTGAAATTTAGTCAGTTATTCGCACGACAACCATGTAGTTACAGTCCAAGCAGAAGACAACATTTAAGATGGTGCAGTGATACTGCCCCCTCAGTGTTACAGCTATTATATTAGGATACGTTTTATCTTATAATATCGTTATTTATTTGACGAGCTGAAATATTGTAAATAAAAAAAACGTTTCTCTTATTTTCTTTGCAAAATAACTGAGTTTTTTGTAGATTTTTCAGTTTCTGGCAAATTTTATTTTCTTCTCGGAGACCTACTCTGCAGTGCCGTAATTTCCAATGCTAAAAATAAGCTAGATTTGCATATCCCTCGTTCACGAGAGGCGTATGGTCGAGTTTTAGCTTCATAAGTGTCTACTTACAGAACCGTCATAATCCATATTTCACAGCTAGATTTACTTCAATTACCCCGGGTTGTTATACGGCGAATTCGTACGAGTCTAGAAGTGGAAGAAGTGAATTCCGTTGCATGCGGTTTCCGTCTTCCTTGCTCGACGATATTGCAGTGGCATTGGAGCATCATTTGCATTTTCATCCGAGTTGAATTACGAATTCCTCGGAAATGGAATGAAATTCACACAGTTTTGTCATGCTTCCTTGGGGAATGGTGTCTTAAATTAATCGGAAATATGCCGCAGCACAGAGGTTACACAATTTGCTTGAATGTCTTTATTTATGATGCACCGTTCAAAAGTCCTCAGTGGTTCTGCTGATGAAACGTAATTCAAATTTTAAAAAATAACTCTTTTATTCAAAGATTTTTCTTTCAGTATTAGAGCCCTTATATTATCGCTAAATTCCTCGTTACCATTATATTTATTTTTAGCTTTCACACCTTGCTCCTCCATAATGCTGGATATGTGATATGACGTGGAAAGGCATTTTTGACCATGCAGATTTCGGGATCCACGTGATATTTTTCTGAGGTCTATGATGCATTTGAAAAGGAAAGTGATAAATTAATATGGACAACTGATAAATGTGACGGAGAAATGGAAAGTGAAATTATTCGGGTCATGTACTGAGATGTAAAAGTCTGATTGGAATAATAATGGAAGAAAAAGTGTTGGGAAAGAAAGGAAGGGGAATATAGAAAAAATATATCGTTGGACTAGAATAGTGGTAGATCTCCTGGTTGAAACGAATAGATTTATTCAAACATAGATTAACACAATACGTAAATTAGTCTCGTTGGATATTGAATTGGTCACGTGTGGTCATTTGTATTCGAGGAAACATTAATCATGCATCCTTAGCGTACCAAAATTTGGTTTATAGTACTGCCGTTTTCAGTGATTTACGCGTTTCCTTATTTACAAAAGCAGTTGGGTTTATCAAGAGGAGAGCTTTATTTTGAGGCACCATTATTCGAGTTTCATCTCATATAGACCATTTCTTTGTCGTTCAAAGCACGAATTTAATTTCCTTCACCACACGGAATAATCTTTTAACCTTATTGCGTCCGTAAAATTAGGCAGGAAAACGTAAATTCTTAGGTTGCTTGGTAAATTACTGAGCCCATTTAACGGAGTGCGAGTATGGGAATAGACATTTTTTTCTCCGGAAGTCATTTATAGGAAAACTCAGGGTCTAGGGCATAGAAAAATGGGACGCGGGATTTGGAGGTCACGGTAGTTGTCGGAGTAGATTTAGAGTCTTGGGGATCCTGGGAAGTGGAATGGCTCCCGAAAACTTTCACAGTCAATCCACGTACTCCGCTAGCGGACTAAAGGGAATGGTGTCTTAGTAAGACGAAGTCAAAGAGAGAGAAAATGGACATAGCGGAACGGGAAATTGTTACAAAATTTGTTTTGAATGCAGCAACATCGATTAATTGTAAGCTAAATTGAAGCGGTCGTAACTCACAATAGATGAAGTTAAAAGAACCATAAATCTATCTTTACGTACTGACAGGTCATACAAAAATTATTCTTCTGCATTTTCAAATTCCCATTGAGTACACAATTTTAACCATGTTCCAAAATCTTACTACCCCTCTAACCTAACTTCGTTTATACTTCAGACATCAAAGATTTCTTTTCCTCCCCAGCAGGGATATTCTGCAGGGCCAAGCGTCATATAGAGATTTCAATTAAGCGTAAAATAATTTTATTTTTTGTTGTTTGTGCATATTTTCATGCCATCTTCATAATTTAAAGATGCAATCACATTTTAATAATCTCATTTCTGCAATTTGAAATTACTCCATTTCTCGTGCCGCTTTTACCCTCGACCGGATGAAGCCTAAATGCTACTCTTTTTATAATGGTCAATTATATTCTATGAATTACACACGAGGGTATAGTTGGTGAATACATGAAAGCAATTTACTTGTTCGGGACAATCCCCCTTTTATTTTTTACTTGATCTCATTTTTAGGCTTATACCCTTTGCCCACTTCAGTTCTTTGATCCCTTTCGAAATATTGGATTAGTTTAACTGTGCAAAACAGAAATTTATTCCAGAAATCCCTTCCTCTTTTCAGTAAAATCTGCTTATTTCCTTCCATTTTTTCTACTGGAAAGGTAGTAACATTCCTAATGATCCTAACATGAATAATATGCGGAATTTGGAACGAGGCAGATCCAAAAATCCCTCAACATTTCCATTACAATGGCAGAGAATCGTTGCTGGTTCGTCGTAGTGATGGAGAATGCTTTTATTTGTGGGATATTTTCCCGTGGCATCCACCACTGTTTGAATTCGTCCAAAATCTGTCTCTACTCCATTCGACGCTTTCAACGACGGCCGAAACTTAACCAGCGATCGAAAAACCTGATTTGTGATCTTCTCTTCAGCTCGATAATAATTGTGTGTACGGGCTGAATATTAAGTGGTGACTCCTCTATAATCTTTCATTCAAACTAAAGGTGTTTGAAAAATTTATGTCATCTTTAGGTGGTAGGAAGGGGAACAAGTAAGATTCAAAATATATTCAATGGTAAATGTATGTGGTAGAAAAATAAGAATTACGTACTACGTATTTTTCCACTAAGATTTTTAATCTGGTACGACTAGTTTCAACGCTTATGCGTCATCTCCAGGTTCAAAAATCATACATAGACAGTCATTTATATACACACAGGTAAGGCAGTGGGGATGGGCAGCGAAGGGGGAAGAAAAGGAATGCGGGTGACGATTGGCCGTGAATCCAGGTGCCACTACGACGGGGGACGGGGTATTCGGGGTCTGGTGGTGGGTTAATTACTTTGTGCCCGCGAGACCCAGGGTGGCGTCTAGCAGTGGGGAGTAATTTTCAAATAAATTGTCGTTGTATGTGATAGACTTCTATCCGTGGGGTATCCTTGGGAAAAATTTTGGGTGGGGGTGGGGAGTGGAAAGTGCGGCAGATTAGGGGGGAAGGGGAGGAGTCTCCTCTACAAATTGGAACCCAATACCAAAGGCATTGCTATTAAAAGAAGTTGTAACATAACTTGAAGTCAATGATGCCAGAATGTATGGGCGAAATGTATCACTTTAGAAGCCATTCAAGTCATTCCAGCCACGAAGATCTGGGACATCCCTCCTTTATAAACGACGGCCAAACATTCAGCTCAGTTCATTTCGGTTCTCTAAGTTTGCGACATCAGGGATTTTCAGTTACCGAAAATTACAATGCTGGAAATATTCAGTGCCAGAAGTACGATGCTGATCGATTTGTCAATAGAATGGATTGTTCATGAGAATTTTATCGGACAAGATTACACTAATTTTAAATTGCAGCGATGCACTAAGAGATACGGATTGCTATGCATTGCTACTGTAGAATTTCAGAGGGCTCATTGAAGAAATAATTTTGAACTATCTGGGGAAAATAATTTTTTAATTTGTAAGATAGTATCTCCGATGAATTTTCCCTAAAGGAATGTTATGTAAAAAGAGATATTTGGAGGAAATAATCCTATGTAGTCTTAAAGAGAATCTAGTTGGAAAACACTACATGTTTCGGAAGAAAAGGATACATTTTTCAATTTGTTTCACTTTTACCGAGGTTAGGTTAGTTTTTATGGGATAAAGCAGAGCTGACCCGGAACTAACATTTATTAGTCCCGGGTGTGTTAATTTCGCACGATCCGAAAATGGGGTTCTTAATTCCTTTCTCTGTCAGAACCAGACTTCTTGTTGAACTCTTTGCGCACTAGGAGGCGGTGCTGTTTGTAGTTCACTTTTCTAATCCATTATATTCGTTAACCTCGAGACCCTGTTTCTGTCCCGTCAAATACAGGTCACCGTGTTCCTGTTTTTCTCTTGTTACTTCTATTTAATTAGAGAAGGAAAGGGACAGGATTCAATAGCCGGGTATAAACAGCAAGCGTGTAGGTTATCTGGCGTTGAGTGGCACACGTTATGAAAGACCTTGAAAATAACATTAAACTAAAAGCCAATGGGGTGAAGATGAGAGAAGTGCCAAGGCATAATGTGCCTTTTGCCGATTTCGGGATTCGAGATCTCAGAAACGTGTAGAGTGCCATGCGCTCCGACTCCAAATTAATTACAGCACCGTCTTGAAATGGATGAGTGAAAAGAAGATGAAATTTAAAAAAATTGAAAAATAAAGTAAATTATTTGATTGATTTTATCTCAATGATTTTGACTATTGTTAAAATATGAATTCTATTTGATTGTTATTTTATAATCGTTTTATTGATTATTATTTTATGCTTCTGCCGTTAAGTGAAGACATTCTCTGAGGAGAGACCCTTAAGCAACCATGAACTTTATTTACCAAAGTATTTTTTTTAACCGGGTAGCATCGATATTCCTTGCCATTCCGGCCAATAACGGGCTTTTTTTTGGAAATAGCTTGAGATGTGGTAAAGTATTCAGTTATGATCTTATTGCTACCTCGGAAGAGAAAATATAGATTTTACGTTCTGAAAATTTGGCAACTTGACTACATAAATTTACTCACTTAGGTGACATGCACTCTGGCGTTAATACTATTTGCTTCTATAACAGTCGTTATATAAGTAGAAAAATACCCATATTAAGTTTCTTAAGTGCCATTTTCAATTTATTCAAGCATAGAAAAATTCATGGAATGAGAATATATAAAGTACGTAAGTAAGAGTATTTAATCACCTTTGACATGTCATAAAAAAATACGTATTAATTAAAATGTCGTGAGAAAGTACGTCAAAATGTAAAACTCAATGATATATGATATATCATTGAGTTAATGTGTATTAATTGTGGCTGTTGACTGAATTTCCAAGGTATTTTTCTAATTAGATCTAAATCAGAGATAGTGGAAGGCTATAGGTTTTACGGCAAGCGGTAATTTGAAATAATAACAATCATTAAGGGCTAAATTCCACACGCCGTGGGCTTAGTACTAGGTGAACTCTACCCTCACTTAACATACCAACCTTCGGGTTGATCACTTGGTTATATAAGGGTTAAATATCCATCTGATGGAAATTTTCCTTACTTAATAATCCCTTTTTTTAGGACGAGTTCCGCGATGAATCCACATCTTATCGTTGATAAGCATACCAGTCATTACACAAGGGACTAGTGAGAACCGCCAGTCCTATTACTGTCTTAATTTATGCGAAATATTGGGTACTTTCCGTAGAATATGACATCCTACATCTCACCTCAAGTAAAATAAACAAATTGATTTCCTTGGCGTGAAAAGGTAAAAAATAAAATTCGCATGAAATGCACGTAAATGGGATTTAATAGCCGGGTATAAACAGCAAGCGTGTAGGTTATCTGGCGTTGAGTGCTGTGCTCCACACGTTATAGGCATTCTTTTTTCTTATTATTATCATTATTCAATTACCCAAAAATAGTACTCAGCCAATAACGGCGCACAATATAAAAACGTATAGCAACACAAATCGCTTCCATAGATCGAGGATGGAAAGCTATATGGGTTTTGAACCCACGAACTCCGGATTGGTAGACGAGGACATTACCTCGCCGCTACCGTGACTGAATCTTTCAAGGATATATACATTTTTCTGTGTCCATTAGAAATTTTTATATGGCGCGGTGAACTTTAGTGCTTGCGACCACAGCACGATGAATTTTATCGCTAATTTTCTCCGATTGTTTTCTCGTATTGTCACATATACCTCTTGTAATACAATATCGCCATAATATTTCGTTCTTCTCCTGTTCCCATTAAGGAACGGCAGGTGGGTTTTTCGACTGATGCGTCACTCAAAAATTTAGATGTTTGTTAGGAAACGTTACTGGCGAAATTTAAGTTTCCTGCTGTCACCTGAGCTATTTAATCTACAATTACAGGAAGAGAAAGAGAGAAATGAAAGGAGTTGAACAAGATAATTAAAATACCCGATTGGGGAAATGTGCGTTACGCAACGGTTCTTCAGCATTTATTTTTAATTGATAACCATGGGGGAATAAAAAGTACATGATTGGGAGAAGACAATTATGATGGATATGATCTTACGGGCAGTGGTTAGCTATAAAGTGGAAATAGCTATAAAATTCTGTAGAAAAGAAGTGGGATGAAGCTGGGAATTAGAGTTAGGGCTGATGGATAACAATGGGAGGAATAGTTCACATTCTTGTACAATAAAAAATAAAAATTCAATAAAAACAGGGGTAGGAATAAGAAATAACGCAATAAAAACACGGATGTAGGTATTTCAAAGTATGCTGAGGGGATATTTCTCCGAAAGGACTAACTTGGAATGAAAAATATTCCGGACTATTCAACCACATCTTGATGATGCCTCCTGCAGAGACGTTAAGTTCATCTCTGTGAGGATCAGTAGCTATACTTTACGTGCGTGCCTATGTGGAAGGTAAACTGATTATACACCATAGTAAGTTCACTGGATAGGATTGGAGAAGAGAAGCAGTAAGAAGTGCAATACAAGTAAGTTTGAGGAAACATATGTAAGAGAGAAGTTTGGAAGTTTTTGAGCGATGTCTCAGGAGTACGTCGTGCTAAAAGTTTGTTCGTTACTGAGAAGTAGGAAGAGAAGTATTAAAAAATGTCCATTATGAACGCATTGCGGTGGTTAGATCTTTTTCGGAGCTGAATTTCGACCGAATGTTACGAATTTCCTCAGAAAAATATCAGTTTTTAACCGGCTGCTGCAGAAGCTTCCCTCTATCTGATTGATAAGTTAGGAAAATATTTAGTAATTGGTTTTCCGACAAGAAGACTGATGCTTGTTAGTGATAAAATATATGTTAACATAGCAGTGGTATTATTTGAGCCTGGAAAACCATTCGTGCAAGCTATCACTAAATCTATTCTATATCGGTTTACCATTTCTCGGGTTATATTAATTAAAAAAATAATTAATGTGGTTGTCATCATTGCTGTCTATCTTCAGTTTGCTTGGCCAAAGTAAACGAAAAATCAATGTGGAGCAAGCCTTTCTTATAGTTGTGTATTATTTTGTTTTTTAGGGTGCATAGTAGGCTTAGGGCATTTTTACCAATAAAACATCTGAACACACACAACACCCATACCCTCGGGCGCGATTCGAACCCGCGACCTTTGAGTTAGCAGGCGTGCTCGCTACCCTCAGGCCAACTAGGCCGGAGTTTTTCCTATGAATCAAAATATTTAAATTTTTTGTTGCAAGAAAAATATGTTATAATACCAATAGTTGGCTCCTCAGTATCCGATAGCTACAGAATTCAAGACAATTAGTAGTCACATGTCTCTGTTCATTTCCATTGGAAGGTATTTCTGCCGATTTTTTCAAAACGTATATTAATTTTAACGGGACCTTTTCTTTGGGGATGATTTCTATTATACAATTAATTATTTAAATCTAATATTTTTAGCTTATCATTTACTGAAGAGGAGTCCCTTAGAGAAAGGACTGTGGGACCGTACATAGGGCAAATTAAAATAGAAATTGGAAGAAGAACTTACAGGCGGTATTAGAATTAGCATTAGATAGGGAAGGAGAGAGTGCTGCAGTAAACCAATATTCAGATTCAATGACATGGACATTATTTGAGTTGAATTTTACTGAGAATGTTCAATACAATAATATATTATGAACATGACTGTTCAACAAAGCAACACAACAACAGTATTCATATATATTCACGTCATGAAACTATATAGTTGCTTCTGTAAAAAAATAAGTACATAGTAGCTTCTGAAATTTTGCAAATTAAATTTTTTGATGAATGTAGCATTTTTCAAGAATAATAAAAGTCCAGATTATTTACTTCTTTTAAAAATTGTTTCCATTTTCTCAGAAAAAAGTAATTTATTTGAATATTTATAGTATAGATATGATTTGATGCTATTCTGGTGAATTCAGTGTATTTTAATGACACAAGATAGAGGATCCTTTTAGAATGTTGTAGACGTACAACTTCAATCTATGTTCGAATAGCAGAATTAACCCTAGCGTTATGCTATGTCGCTCAAAAACTGCCAGGAGAATGAAGAGAAACAATTTAGTTATAATGACACGATCATTAACCAGCCTCGGTTGCAGCGGGGTAACGTCCTCGTCTGCCAACCTATAGTTTGCGGGTTTGAATAGCGAATAGATGAATTTTTCATCTCCAACTATGGCATGGATGTGTGTGTTTCGTCATTGTTATTAAAAGATTGCTATATTGTCCACCGTAATTGGTCATTTATTGCTGTGTGTGGGCAATTGTAAAATAAATAAATAAATCATTAATGTGACGACTACGTTTTAAATAAAGGTTCCACTAAATTTGAAAGTGTTAGGAATGGGATATAGTGTTTATTTCAGTAAAATTATAGAATGAGGCAGGTAGAACCCATTTCATTAAAATGAAGTAATAAATAGCTTCAGAAAAAGAAGTCTGTGGACAAATATTATGAAAATACTGTATTTTTTGTAGTATGTGTATAAATGAACTTAGCGTTTCGGTTTCATACTTGTCAGGTGTGAACATTCCCTCTCTTATAAAAACCCGTCACGTTCCAACACCTCCACGGTTAAAGGTGTCAACAGTGTGCTTTCCTTTCTATCTCTCTCCCTCACGGCTGAACTCGGCAATAATTGGGATAAATTACGTGCTGTAAATTGGACAATTCGAAGGTTGCTAACAAATTATTACAGTTTTTGCATGTATTTTTTAAAAATAAATGTTAAGTGATGGATGCATTTTTGTATCATAATAGATTTCTAATTTACCATAATATATGTTTCAGTATTTATCCACAAGATATTTAAATCCATCCAGAAATAACCATGAGATCCTGTGGTCTCATTTAAGATCTGTTCACGATACGGAAAAATGAGCAACGTAGACTGGGACTTAATTTAAATCCTATACTATATGATTTTTATTTGACATAATTCTTTGCTGAAATTCCCATTGGTGTTCTTTTGGTTCTTGGCAAAGTATATGACTTGCTATTTCCATTTTTTGTTCACGATACTCCCTTAGACTCAGAAGTGTGGGAAAAATCCTGAACTCCTGTATACTCACACTCACACTGGGTCCGGCTACTTGTGGCTCATTTGTCTCAACCACAATTTTATTTCATACGCCCATTTCCTTGAATCTTTAATAACAGTCAGTTAAAACGAAACATATATATATATATATATCATCACCATCATCGGTGCTTCAATCCGAAGCCCTCATATATGAATGCAGGGCTGCATTTTCTTGGGAAATATTTAATGTGGTAGTAACCCTTCGCCTTCCACATCGCAGCACTGCGGCCGATTCCGTGAACTTCACTCTTGCCCGCAGCTATGGCAGTTGATGCCGGGCCGATCCTCTTGATCTGCGCCATCAGTGCCTACTGGTGAAACTGCTCTCTTCCACCAGAGGTTGCGAGTATTGACGTTGTAGGTGCTTTTCCCGAAAATTGGTGAAATTTCGAGACGAGAAAATTTTCGTCGTCACCGAGGCTCGAACCGGCGACATTCCTGAACCTCCAGTTCCGGCTACCTCTGCCCCCAATAAATAAATATATATATATTGCCTATATATATATACATACATATAACAATTTTATTTTATAACAATTTTTTCCGAAATTATTATAATATCATAAAGAGGGAAAGTCGTGAGTATGTTTTAAATTTCTTGCGTTAATTCATGTTTTTATTTAATTTCTGTAACACATTCTATAAATATTAATATTTTATTGATATTTCAACCTTCAACACACTGCCTCCGCGTCTCAAACGTACGGTACATTTGAAATTAGGACTCGAGGTGCTGGCGATTAGATTAGCTACACGAGGGGAGATTAGAGGCTCGTATACCGTATACTCTCGTTTCTGGGATAAGAAATGAAGCAGGAGACACCCCTGCTTTACCATCGCATCGATATCTTTTCCCGAATTTTGTTTCCAAGGAGAAGGAAGAAGTCAGGAAGCGAGTCTCGAGGCTTTTATTATTTTCATGAACCACCTGCCGTATGCGTTTACATCGGCAACGGATAGAAGAACTAGGTCGAATCCTGAAGAGACGTTCCACAATTTTATAATATTCTTGCCGACCCCGGTGGCGGCGGGGTAACGTCCTCGTCTGCCAACCCGGAGGTCGCGGGTTCGAATCCCGACTAGGT
>WURS02471334.1:0-13030 GCA_011762765.2 Rhinocypha anisoptera | reverse complement strand
GGCGCGACGTCGAGGGCTCCATTTCAACGACTTGTTGTGACCGTGTTTTTAAGGCTACTGCGGCCCTTCACCTCTCAATCTACTCAGAAGGTTCCCCTCTTTCGTACAATGTTGCTAGATTTGGCAAAAAAATACCCTAGTGACCTACAGACCAAAACGGAACTTATTTTCTGGATGACCCTCATACAAATAACACAGAGTTTATATACAGTCCGAATGAGAGGTAGGAGTGGGAGAGGAGGTAAGGGACGAATCAGGGCAGGGGGGAGGGAGCAGGGTTAGGGAGGGGGGCCCTCGGAGAGCCGCGGCTGGTTGAGTGTCGTGCGTGGCGAGGGGGTGTGGGTTGGATATTGGGAAGTATAGGAGGAGGGAGCAGGAAGAATACAATGTCATTAAGCAGGAGGATTTCTTTGGAATGTGCACATGTCATTATCTCCAACTTTTTTAGTATGTCTAATCTTTGTCCTTTCTCTCCTATATGTACAATCCTTGGTTGAAATTTGTTGTGGTGTTAGTGTGCGAGTAATGTTTTGTGAATTGGGACATGAGTTTTTTGTTTTTGAAGCATGCTAGGTGTTCCTTGGTTTGTGTATTGAATGTTCTGCCTGTCTTCCTAATGTACATGACATTGCAATCATCGCAGAGAGGAGTTCGCAAACTCTGCGTTGTTCCATTTTGTCTACCTTGTCTTTGTTCGATCCAAGAATATTTTAGTGTTTGTTTGTTGTAGAAGGTGGCTTTGATTTTATTTTTGGGGAGCAGCTGTTGGACCTTGAGAGATATTTCACCAAGGAAAGCGAGTCTTTGCCATTTTGGCTAGAACTAGTGAGAAATGCCAAGGGTATTTAAATAAAATAAAACATCTTAGAGATAAGGCAATGAGAAAATATTTATATAGATATCGACTTGATGTATATTTTGAAGTCACAATTTAGTGAATGTTTAGTAAAATATTCTCCAGTAAAAAATTTCAGAATATGTTAATAAAATTTAATTACATAGTTTATAACAATTTGACTTGTAGTATATGTAGGAACTGGTATATCAGCTAACAGCCCTTTTCAGCCGAGAAGTAAAACCCAATATATTGGCTGATGGTACCATGAGGGTTAAACTGAATTGCATATTAAGGGCATTTTACGTGGTGCATGATCACATTTAATGATCTTGTGAATGATATAATCAGGTGATAAAGATGTTTGTTTTCAATTAATGACTAAGTTTTTCTAATCTCTGAAGTGGTACATATATCTCCAGTAGTAATAGTATTTTATCTTGAGGTGCTTCAACAACTAAAGTCCCACCGCTTTCTAATACATATTAGGTGTCAAGTAATCTTTATAAAACTATTTTAAATTTAAAATAGCCTGAACAAAAAGTTACTTCTTTTAAAATATAATTATTTATATTTATAAATATTATAAATATTACTATTATAGTATTACTAAAATAAATTATTAAAATATATATTAATAGAATGGGTGAATTTAGCTTCAAGACTAAATTTTCCCAGTTAGGCCAGCTTCTTTCAGAGAATTTAAAACATGGCCAATAATGATTGGATCATCTCCCAGCAAAGATTACATGTCTCCAGTTATACCCACATTTTCTCTGAGCCACCGAAATTTGTTTCAAACCATTAGCAGATGCCGAGCTGAAATAAAAAAATCGCATTTTGGTGGTGTCTTCTCCTTTGTAAAGAGGTATGAATGCATGAGATGACAATGGGTGTGTTCCAATTCGGGCATCACACACTTTGAAGCTTGTGAGACCATTCCGAGTTTCGAAGCACGTGAAAGCAGCCCCGGAGCGAGCAATGCCCACTTGAACCATGCTTCAACTGTATCAAGAATTCTTGATGCAGGTAGCATGGGTGGAGCCAATTTGAAAGTAAGAACTTTAGCAAGAGCTAAAATAAATATGTGACAGACAAAATTTCTCATTCAATAATGAATAGCCAAAAATATCTAGATAGTATTGTCTACTATTCTCAGCATTAGTACTTATTTAATGGATTATAAAACCCTTTTCACAAGTCATATCATACAATTTGTAAAATAAATTATTAATAGCAAAAATAGATACAGAAACTATAAAAATTATGATTTGATACAAGTATAACATAACTATCAAACTTGAACAAGATACGAAATCATAATACTTTATATAAAATTACAATATCTGCAGAATAATGTCTTCAACATAAAATTACATGAATAAAAAGTAATAACTGAAGTAAATAGTTGAAAACTTGTTAGAATTTCAGTACCAATCAAAGAAACCACCAAATAGTGTAACCTACATAACCTACACAAATAAGTACAACCTACTTTAGATTTCGTCATAACAAAAATATGCCTGACAAAGTTACATCTTCAGCTTATACATGAGGGTGAAATCAAATTACTTGTGTCTGTCATTTTATTATTACTTTTACTTGTAAACAATATATTTTTCAAAAGTAATTTTTACCAGTGATCTAGTTAAAAGCACGTTTGAGCAATCATTAGTAACTTACTAACTACCTATACACTGAAAATATATTTAGGGTAAGAATTCAGGAGAAATATTTGTTGCTGTTTTGAAATTTAGGTATAAATAAAGCAATATGAACAGCATTTGCTAAACCGTTCTCTATATATCATGGATTATACACCTGTTAGTGTTATTGTAACAAGAAATAATTCTTTATAATTTTTTATCAAGCTGAGTTTAAGGAGTAAATAGGTTTCTTGTATAAGTTTTTAATCTGAAAATGTGAGAACAAATTCCATAGGTGGTTATCTATATGATATTTAGCATTAATTTTTTATTATTGTTGGGAATATCTGCTTAATTTCATTTCAATGACCTTAGTTTCAAGAAATTTACATTGAAAAAAAAGAAATACTACAGTGCACCTTACTGGTTGCACAGATTTACAACACCAGAGAGTACAAGTTTTCACGCTGGTATGTTACCTCCCTGGGTATGCGCTTCAAGTCGTTCCAATTTGAGGCATGCTGCAAGTGCTTCAAAGCAATTCGGAATGGCCACTTCAAGTGTTTGATGTGCGATTCAGAATGCACCCAATGCCCTATACTCAGATGTGTGACAATGACCCTTTCCTTCCAGTTCTGATAGGTGAAAAGGGGCTGAGCAGTCACCACAGACTTCACCCGTTGCAGTTTATTTTCATCTAACATATGCCATGACTGCTTCCACTTATCCAGAGATAATTTACCTAGTGAAGCCCTTACGTTGTCCTCAGGTTCTAATGCAGTAGTCACTTCTGGATCCACCAGTGGCTCTTCTGTAATTGCATCTGCCTACTCCTTTCCGACTATTCCCACATGTCCAGGTACCCACATTAATTTAACTTTTATTCCCTTCCTACTGATGGCATACAATGAATGAGTGCTGAATTTCCTGGTCGATGGGATACATGGGAAAAAAGCCAGAGATGGATGACAGTGTGCTCATGGAGTCAGTGCAAATGAGAAAGATACCAGTCTCTCCTTCTATTCCTCTTAGGGCCATGATATTAGAAAAGAGTTCTGCAGTGAAAACACTGCTGGGTGGACTCATCATTGCTTTTCTCACTCTGTGGTAGGAGATGACTGCACACACACACAGGCTCCAACTTTGATCCATCTATGTAGGGGGCGAAGTTGGAGTGGCAATAATATGGGCATTCCTCCTTGCTTGGAGGACCTGTCTTGGAGAGACTTTCATCTACCCTAATTGACTGAGAAGGAGAAAGTGTCACCTTGGAAGTGGGACCAGGAGAGGGAGTTTTCTCTTGGGTATTGTGAGAGTCCCCAGAGGTGGGTTATGGGTAAAGTTCTTTGGAGAGCTCCTGACAGATTTGTTGCCTTTTTTTGCATTTTCAGGGGCTGCCTTCGATACAGTTGAAGTAGGCTTTTTATCTTTGGGTTTACTATTTTTTTTTACTTTTTTGTTTTTCTGTTACTGTGTGGGAATGATACACTTCTTTACAGCAGTCACTACAATAGGAGCAACCTGGAGCAATGATAGACCAAAACTTTTTTGGCCTCCACATAAGGGATCTTTTCTATAACTTTGTTTTCCATAATTTTTCATTCTTCTTTCTGTGTTGGACAGTCACGAGAGTCCATCGGAATTTACGCAACTGGGTTCCACAGTGCATATCTCGTCTATGTTTCTCCTTGCCACAGCTCAGGCAGGTGGTCTTACCCTTACATCAAGCTGGGATGTGGTCAGTGTTGGAATTGGAAAGAACACATTGGGTTGGGAATAAACGGTCGCATTGGTACCGAGTTATGTTCAGCATAAAATTTTTCCAAGAGTGAATATCTTGCAAACTTAATGACCACAGAAGTTGTGTTTATCTCATTACCCTTTCAATTTTGTCAACCTCAACATAAAGGAGGTCAAAATGACTGATCATGCCTCGACTGGAGTTTAGGGTGCAATGTACCTCTACCTGAACAGGAATGTCCACTAACATACCCATTTTAAAGATTTTTTCACTCTGGCTGCTTTGTTGAGTAGTGTGCCATTCAGTAACTTTTTTAGCTAATTTCAGTTCCCCCCGGGATTGAATTCTACAAAACTCTACGAATTAAGTAGGCAGACAACTTCTTCAGGGTTTTGCCTTCTTTCTGACACCACATCTCTACAAAACACCTGCTGGTGCCAGGCAAATATTCTCCTCTGCCAGGTCCAAGCAGGATCTTTTACTTTGTGGAAGGGTTTGCTCCTCCATACCAATTACATCTTTGTCCCTCAGCTTCCTCACTAACCATGGAGGCACACACTCACAATGCTGCATTGCAAGCTGATGTGGTTGCCAGGGCATGAAGGATAGTGTTTCTGGGGTGGTTGTGTGTTTCAGGTGAGATCTTCGATACATGGGCCCACCAAAACCCATGCACCTCTGATGACTAAGCGGACCCCCAGCTCCTTGGGACTAGCCACTGGAAGGAAATTCACTATGGAAGCCGATTGATCTGGAGTGGCTAGCTCTCAGCTGACCATTTACAGCTAATCTGTGGCCAAAGTGGAGTGTTGCCCCTGGTCCTTTTCTGTACATATGACATGGCCAGGTGCCAGAGGGCTCAGCCACTAGGATACTCTCCACCTGCTTATGGGTCATCGTGCACCGCAAACACTCAGGTGTGTCGCAGGCCAGCTGGATTAGCTGAACACAGTTATGCCACAAGACTACAGATGCTGACTGGGGGTTTGCTTTTGGGGTTTTCTCCCTGCCCTTTCAGTTACCTCTTATGACAAGCAGAGGTACTGCAGGAGTATTCTCGATCCCTCTACCCGCAGCGGTAATGTATCTCCATATTTGGCATAACAAACATGGCTAGAGCCAAGACATCATTCACAGTATCATACAAATATAATTAAAACATTCTAATTTCCATCACATTACCATATTATTCACATATATATTGACATTCATTGGATAATTCAAGGTGATCAAGCAGTGTAAAATAGCCATTTTCAGGAAATTTTAAATTACCATTAATACTACAAAGAATTTTTAAGAGACAAACCTACCTGATCTCCTCTTTATCTTGTTATTCTGAGATCCTTCCAATGGTTTCTTTTTACTCTGACTTTTGCAGTATTGGTGATTAGCTCTCTCACTTATATTTTTAGGGCACTTCATCCCCAAAATGGAAGGTGGGATATCCTTGCTCCCACCATCTTCCCTGAATCTCATCAACCGAGAGCATAATTTTTCATATCTTTCTTCTCGCCAAGTTTCCATTTTGTTCCTGCAATATTATATTTACTTAGGAATGTTCATATAGGTGACTAAATATTGTTAAAACAGGTTGAATGTACAGTCACAATAATAAAGAACCTCACTTTTTTGGAATTTTTGGTGGATGCTGAGAGTGGGTGCAAATGCACCAATCTCCATTCTGAAGAAGGTGGTTAAGAATCCACCAAAAATAGAAGATTATGTGTATTCACATGATGATGAGAAAATGCAAAAGAAACATAAAAGGAGAACTTACTCTTTTTTGAATATTGTGATGGCCTCTGCCACCGTTATCAACTGAGAGAATCATATATTTCAGAATATATTTATATGTATATAGTTAATACAGATGAGAAATTGATAATTTTGTAGCCATATCATTAACATAGTAACATCAAATGGTGAGAATATATAGCAGTAAAAGGAGGCATCAATTACCTTAAAACTAGTATTGTTCAGGGAAAATTAGAGATAGTTTTGTGAAATATAAAACATTATATTGAAATGACAGAGCTGAGAATTTTTTAATAAAACGAAAGTGAATTTACAATTAATTGTCTTATTAGGTTTATGTCATTTAACATTAAAGGGGTCAAAGAAAAAGGTTATGCTGTATCTCATTCAATTCAGCCTTAAAGGTAACTTCAGAAGTACCAAACAAAGAAACTCAGATCATGAAATGCAGCGAAGGGCAGACAAATTAAGAATTCTCAAGTTTAATTGCCCAATATGGCCCATCCCAAATATAGTGCCATATAGCAGCTGAAGACTGGAAATCACTGGCGAAAAGAATTTTTAAGTGTGCTATCGCAGAAAAAAATAGTGATAGTAGGTTCATCCCTCCAAGTCAAGGCAATTAATAATAGACTGGCTTGATTAATTCATTGATTAGACCATGTATACAAAATTAGAGAAACATCACCCTAAATTGATATATGTACTACTTAAGAGAGTGATTTTCTCGCCAGAAGCATATGTCACAGGTCCTTTCCTAGTTTTACTATCCTACCTTTACTTTCCATTGCTATTTTAAGCCACTGGGTGACTTTAAGATTGTACATTCATGTACTAATGACAACACATATGTATCTCTTTCTCCTTAATTATTTTTCTCATTATTCTGGGGTCACTTTGTTAATTGGTTTTGGATTATTTTTAAGGCTGGAGGCCCTTGCTGACACCAACCAATCAAGAAAATTAGTTTTACTTAAGTACAACAATCATGCCCTGTGTGGGATTTCAACCTGAGACCTTTGGGTAAGTAGGTAACCTTGCTACCAACTTTACTAACCTGGTTGGCTAAGTAATATATATGACCAAAATCCAGACAGGCATCAAAAGAGGCAATATGTAACTACCAAATGTATAGCATATAAAGGAAATAAATACAGTGGCACCTTGAGATAAGAGTGCCCTAATATGAGTTTTTTGAAATTTGAGCCAGCGCTAAGGTCATGAGTTACAAGTCAAAATCTGAGATATGAACCAAAGCCACGGTGAACTCATAGTCAATTGGCATGGCCGCTCAAGTTTGCGAGTTTTGCACATTGGATTTACGTGTTTATCTTACTGCAGAAGCATTTTTGTTGTGATGTATTTTAAATTTGTATTTTTTGGTACATACAGTTATTTTGATAATTTGATTTCATATGACCATGAGTCCTAAGAAGATGAGTGCAAAGAAGTGGTGAGAAAAGGAAAAAGGTAATTTCAATGACAAAAATGAGCAATGCATAAGAGTAATAGACTTGGAAACACACTATAATTCCACAACTTCAATGATATGTACTATTCTGAAGCAGGACTCAATAAAGGCTATCACTCCAGCTAGGGCAATAAAATTATTTCAAAACTACACAACTCTGTCCATGAAAAGATGGAGAATCTGCTGTTTTTGTAGTTGAGAGAAAAGCAGCTTCCTGGAGACACTGTGACAGAGACTATAATTTGCAAGAAGGCACGAGTTATTTACGCATATTTGCTGAAGAAGAGTCCAGGTACTTTAGCATAGGACCAGTTCAAAGCCTATCAGGGTTGCTTAGAAAATTTCCAAAAAAGGACTGGCATTCACTCCTTCATCAGACATGGTGAGGCAGCAAGTTCTGATTCTAAGGCAGCTGAGGAATTTGTAAAAACCTTAGCTGAATTGATCAAAGCTAAAGGATACAACCTCCAAGATGTGTTCAACTGTGATGAGACAGGGTTTTTCTGGAAGATGCCATTCAAAACATAACAGCAGAAAAAAGAAGATGCAAGGTCACAAGTCCATGAAGGATAAGTTGAATCTTGCAATATCTATGAGTGGCGACTTAAGGTCAAGCTGCGCCTCATATACCAATAGGATAATCCCAGAGCCTTCAGGATGATTAGGTGTTAAGAAAAAACCTCAGGTTATGTGGAGGGCAAACCCAAAGACATGGGTCACCAGGAAATTTTTTGTGGGGTGATCCAACTTTGTCAAGTTTCACACTTTCTTTGAAAGAAACACACTGAAATGGTTGCAACTGGTCCTACCTGCAGTGCTATTTAATGGCACTGGCCCAACTATTTCAGAAACATTCTAAAAGGGTAAGGAAACAAAGTTCCTTGGACAGATTTCTATTGAAACGCCTTGTAGATGAAAGAGACAAAAGCAGGGCAAAAAAGAAAAGAACTAATGAAAAAGTGATGGGAAAGAAAACATTAATATGTATGTTCCATGTGCTAATTGGCTTTAACAATATCTATTTATTTCTTTAAATTATCTTCCATTAGATCTTGTTTGCATACAATATTCGTTAAATATAAATATATTTCTCTTATGTTGAAAAAATTTAAGAGAAAAATTGGGGTTTTTTGGGGGCTGGCATGAATTAATCAATTAATGAATTTTAATTAATTTAAATAGGAAAAATTGATTTGAGGAACGAAGATTTTGACTAATGAGCCGGGTCAAGGTACAAAATAAACTCTTATCTTAAGGTACCACTGTACTTCAGATGGAAATATTCAGGAAAACTTTTATTAGAGTTAAAACAAAAAGCATTTCAAATTATCCCACAAAACCCTTGAATAAAAAAAAAATAGTTTCTGCTTGGGAGTTTTAATTGCCCAAAGCTACTTCAAGCATTATATATGTATATTGATAACTACATAAATGTCAAAAAAGTAAAATTATTTCCATTAAAATGAGTTATGTCCAAAATAAAATTTCCTCTCAAATTATTGCAATAACATTTTGCTATTCAGAGGGGCATTTTCTATTCTGAGATATTTTATTTTATTTATTTTCCAATCGCCCACATACAGCACTAACTGGCCAATTTAAAGTGGACACCATATCAATTTTTTTTAATAACTATGATGAGAGAGACACATCCATGACCAAGGTGAATATAGAAAAATCCACCTAGTCGGGATTCGAACCCGCAACCCTCAGGTTGGCAGACGAGGACGTTACCCCGCCGCCACCGAGGCCGGCAACTTTTCTACCTATTCTAATTTATTCCCTTCTAACTTGATATTCAGCCTGGATTTCCCACTTCTCGAAAATCTCTCATTACTTTCGTTTTCTTAATATTAATTTTCGTCCCAGTGAATGATGTGGTACATTATAATATTTTTGCCCTCCCCCCCCCCCCTCTCACCGGATACTCCAGTCCCTTTCCGTTGTTCAGCCGGTGCATCCACCGGAACACGCCGAGGGCCTCGTCCGCCCTATTGTTGGACATGAGGTACCTGGGCGACTCGGGGAGGACACATATGCAGAGGACATTGATGACATTAGGGACCACGCACAGAAGGGAGAAGGCCCGCCACGGATTAAGGACGAACAGGCCTCCAACGTCCTGGACCCACGTCTGCGGGATTAGCAACGACGCTATACCTGCCGGCGGATAGAGGGAGGGGGAGAGGGGGTGGTGGGGAGGGGAAGGGAGAGAGAAAGAAAAAAGTAATTGTTATTAGAGTAAGATAACAATGGTTGGTTGTTTCCCAACGACAAAAACAGTACTTGTAGTCACGAACTCTAGTTTAACTGCGACATCTAGTTTGAGTGCTCCCTACTTAGCATCGGCCAGTCTGAAATACACCTCCCTTCCGTAAATTTTCTCAGGACTTTCCGTGGGAATTCACGAAAAGACGTCGCAGTTTCCATAGAAATCCATACCCCTCTATGGACACTCCTATGGAAAAAAAATTGTACTTACGATGGAAATCACCTTCATGGAGATATGTGCATTCTCTTTTATTTATTTGTATATAATATAAATATATATTTATTTCCATTTTTATTGTTATTTAGAGGTCGTGGTAGCCCAGCGGGTAGTGAGCGGCTTGGCTACTGAGCGGGGAACCCGGGTTCGAGACCCGGTGACCTCCAGCTAAACCGAAGCTGAGTGATTTTCGGGTACCACATCTTCGTGGGAAACCACAGGCGGCACAGGGGAAGGAACTGATGCCCCTCTATACACTGATGTGTGAATTTCTACACGCCCCGTGGGCTTAGTACTAGGTGCGCTCTACCCTCACTTAACATACCAACCTTCGGGTTGATCACTGTGGTTTTAAGCACATGTATAATACGCATAGATTGTCGACGCAGGCAAAAACTGATCGGTCCGACATCAACTGTCAAAGTGATGTGGAGGTGTCAACTGCCAACTGATGTGGAAGGCGATGGGAAACCCCCACATTAGCCTCCTTAGAAAATGCAGCCTTGGCTGTGGTGAATTACTCTCCGGATTGAAGTACCGATGAATGAATGTGCATGGAAATGTAGTGATAAGAATGTAATAATAAGAAATGTAATCATAAGAATGTAATAATAGAAATGTAGTAATAAGAATATGTATATTTATTGTGAAACGATTTGCGTATTGGAGTGCATACTTGGTAGTGGCTCGCCCTCGACAGCGTACGCTTGCACGAGTCTTACTCGGTGTTGACTATACTTAGATGTCCTAAATTTAGATCGAGAGTTAGTAAAGCGGTTGAATTTTCGATGTGTTTTTGTGGTGGAGTAGTAGTGTAACGGTCCAAACTGGTCGTTCACCGGATTCAGAATTTCCAACGGTTTCGCCCGTCGGGTTAAAATTCACCCGTCCCGATTGCGAAACTTTCTAGAAAAAAGTTATATCCAATCCTACACAACTCAGGGCAAAGTATATATTTATTTTAATGAGCGTAAACATCTGAATGTACGTTGATGGAGCGATGGCGTAGCTTAAATAAAGTATGCCAGAGCTCTCTCGTGACTCAAGTCCCACTTTCAGACTTCACCCTTGAGATGTCATAAATTTGGCCCTTTGAAACATTTATGGTCCTCTTCATTTGAGGTTTCGTAAGTCGTGCACTGAGACTAAAATAATACTAGTTTGCGGAAGAGAAAAGCTCGAGAGTTCAGATCTCGCACTACACGGAGAGAATAATTGAAATATAACATCTTACAACTTCGGCAAAATGAAATCAAAGTCCTCCTCCCCCCCGCGGCATCTAGGTCTTGTTTAGTGCTAAAGTTACCGTTCAGCTCCTTGCGGTAGTCTTATCAAAAGTGGATCTCGTAAAAGTATGCTATTCGCATTTGCAGCACTAGTTGAGTGGATCATTTAGTGCTCCTCCGAGAGGAGCGATAACGAGAGTGACGTCCCCGAGGGATACGTTCGTCCAGCTGGGAGCGGAGAGAGAGAACAACGCACGCAGTGTGACCTTGGAGACGCGTGACATACCATTCCCTCATTAACACGCCTCGCCTCTGGACCTCGCTCTTCCTCGGAGAAATAGAAGATGGTAAAACGTCATGAAATCATTCTCCGAGCATCCCAAAAATACTGACGCGAAATACAAGCATCTCTACGACGAAGGACATGTCATCATCACAGGTTGTGACTCCGAAGATTGAATTGTGGCAACTAACTCTCGAAAAAAATCAGTCCTTTGGTCACCTACCAACTTGTGCACACCTTTGCAGCTCCCAACACTCTCATCTCACGCACGCATCACACACACACACACACACCACCCTTTGCCCATCCCTAGGGGTTTTTCCCCCTCCAAAGATCCTCTCCGGTCAGGTTTCTACCCGCTTCGACGTACCAATAGAAGCATACGTGTGCAAAAAAATTTAATCAACAAACCCGTATACCCGTTTCTCTACCTGGAACGCGTGCGGTTGCATTCGAAACGTCGAAAGTTTTGGTTAAAAAATTTTCTCTAACACGACATTCCCCGGAAGGAAAAATATATGAGGGAAGAAAGTGATGTTTTAGGGTATTTGTTGAACCATATTTCCTATCAGGTGAGAGTTTATTGTGAATCCATATGCAAAAGTAATCCCTACCCACAGTGGGAATAACTTTGGGTATCCATATGTCCCAGGAAGTAGAGCCTGATGTGATTATGTTAATTCCTACCGGTTGAGAATGCGGAATGGGATACGCAAGAGGCTTGCTTAAATAAACCAAAATCATCCATTCAAATAACGGAAGACCATGTTAAGCTTAGAAACTCAGCTTCGGCCTTAAAAAGTAAAGTATTAAATAAATTGTATCCATTGACTAAGCCCTTTATTATAGATTAGGAAGAGAGTGCTTAAAGATACGCGTTCATTTAGTCCTTGGAGTTATATTGGTGGAATCAACTATGATTATACCAGGTGGAGTTCCTCCAGCCAACTAGTCAAGACTCTCAGGAAGAAATAAGACAAGGTGGGGAAAGAAAGAGGCAGTTCATTTTAAAAAATTATGATTCCAAGTCAATATTAATGACAGGTGTAGTTAGTATCCAATTTTTTTAGTCGCTCCACTCCCCACCACCACCACCCCCGCGGAGACTATAGAGGTGTTAAGTACCTGGCAAGATGGTTATGGCGATGGACCAGGCAAGCTCCAGTCCGCACAGGATCCGGTCCCTCGTGCTCGACGGAAGGAACTCCCCCGTGTAAGCGAACAACAGGGTGATGGAGGACGAGATCCTGGAATGGAAAGGGGGGGGGGGAATTATATTTCCTTTAAAATTAGCCCACTGCCTTACACTTTCATATCTGCATGTAATGTGTATCCGTGAACTTTATTTCAATATTTTCTCACTTCAGCCAAAGTGCCAAAAGTGAAAATGGATTTTTTTTATCACTTTCCATGTTGATAAAAATTATACAGGTACCAATCGTAAAATTAAAATATATATATATATATACACGCACACACTTATAGATATTCACACACAGAAACAAGAAAAATATAGACTTACATTACGTAGAGAAATATTTCGAGGCTCCTTGCCCCTTTATCAATCTGAGAGAACTGATCAGTT
>WURS02471323.1:0-13030 GCA_011762765.2 Rhinocypha anisoptera | reverse complement strand
AGAACCCCCGCCCCCCAATTGGATGTGTATTTAAAGGAGTGCTCTTCTGTAAAACTCACATGATGCTGACCGCCCTGTCGAAACCCGGGTCGTGTTTTTTAAATTAAATTTGTGTGGAATTACCAAGTGTTTCTCTTACTCCAATACCCTGTCCAAATCACAAGTTTTATACAATACATAATAAGTTGTAATACAATATATTTGCCATATACATTACTTGTGCTACAATTAAATAAGAAAAGGAGTGACTAAAGTATATATGTTTGACAGATAAATACATTTGTGGGAAAAAGGCAAGGAAATTCAACAGACAACGAAAGAAACCTTACAGGAAAACATCCACACAAGAAGGGGGTGTGAAAAACCTAGTAAGACCTGGGAAAACCTACTAAGACATAAATAAAGTGTCGTATATGTGTTAAGCTTAACATGAAAAGTAATAAGCTAATGGTAAAGTATTTAATAAGTCATATTAATATTTTTAAATGTTAGAAGTAAAAGCTGATCTTATTAAGTTAGTCCTAATCCAAACATATATGCCAATGGGCAAGATGAAGTAGGTGAGTTTTATGATCAACTTGAGGGAATGATTAAGAATGCTGCTAATAGATAGAATATTGTAGTGATGGAAGACTGGAATGCTGTCGTCAATGAAAGTATAAAGGAGAGTGGTGGTATGTGAATACAGTTGAGGAAAAAGAAATTAAGAGAGGGAGAGTTATTCACATAGTGACCATTGTTTTCTCCCATTGAAATTGAATTTCATAGTAGTAGTATTATTTTTATTTATAGGGTGCTTCAACAGCTAGGGTCATTTCACACCTCTTCAAATTATAAAGAAAACCAACTTGGACAGACACAACACCCATGCCTTGGGTGGGACTTGAACCCTTGGGCTTCGGGTTAGCCGGCAAGCATGCTACTCACCAGGCTAACCCGACTGGTTTGAATTTCATTTAAAAGGTGACATTAGTCTGGTTTGCCCAGTTTGCAACAGGCTGGTGCTTTTATTGTTCACAGGATCATTTCACTGTATGCTCTTCTATTTTCTCAATAGGTTAACAAGGTGTTGCTTGGTGCCCATGCATTATTATCCAACGGTTATGTTATGTCCAGAGTTGGTGTGTCCCAGGTAGCACTGTTGGCGAGTGCACATAACGTTCCCGTTTTAGTGGCATGTGAAACCCACAAGTTCTGTGAACGAGTCCAATCTGATTCATTTGTCTACAATGAAATGGGTAAGCTTCACAGTTATTTTTCATTTCAGCTCAATTCTAATACTATTCTATCAATATGTGCCTTAATTATGATAATTTCCCACCCATTTTACTGATTAATCTTTCGTGCTGTATTTTTTTAAAATTTGATTGGTACATAAAGGGTAATTGAATAATAAATATGCATAAAAAAGGATGGTATTCTTATTTCATTAACCTTTTGAGTTTTACCAATTTTTTGTTGTTTACTCCCAGATTTCCCATGGGTATTTTGGTTATTTTTTTATGCCTTTTTTTTAAAATCACTATTTGTTCATTTATTACTATTTTTCAGGTTGTTATCCTTTTAAAACTTTCTTCTTAAGTTGTTTGAATAACAAGCCATTTTTTTATGTAACATAATTGTTCTAGTTTAACCCTTGCCTTACAAAAATATATCCTCTTTGACTCTTCAAGAATTTACTGCAAATGATGATATATTGTCATATGGCACTTAAAGTGTTAAAGAATTACCTTGCTGGAAATGTGAATGCAATAATTAGTATAATTTTAGAGATGAAACTCCAAACATTTATTTATCTTTGCCATTCCTCAGCTACAAGTTTTTCCTTCATTTATTATGCATACCAAAAGCTGACATTTTTCACAGAAAATACCATCATTCCATCCATAATCTTCTCTTTATGGCCTCTAACATTTATTTCTTTGTGGATATTTTTTCCTGGTACTGCAACAACATTGGCTCTTTATTTTTCATTGTTCTCATGCAATCTAAGTATGTATTTCTAAATCAACTGATCCAACTACACTTTATGGTAACAATCCATTCTCTGTCAAATATATGGTTTTAATGCTTTTTAGAGTTTCATTGTTTTGTATGCCATAATTATTAGGGTAAACAGTGAACCTCTTTT
The DNA here is from genome assembly GCA_011762765.2 of Rhinocypha anisoptera. NCBI lineage: Eukaryota > Metazoa > Arthropoda > Insecta > Odonata > Chlorocyphidae > Rhinocypha > Rhinocypha anisoptera. The sequence continues at coordinate 10,899 of WURS02471323.1, read as the reverse complement.
ATGGTATCATGTTTCTCCTCCATTAACACGTTCCCATCTCTCATGCATAGTTCAACCCTATTTTTTCATCATGGTGGTCAATTTTTGTTTAATTTCTCATAGCTAAAAATCAATGTGCATTAAATGATTGTTCTAACCCTGTAAAGTTTGCAAAATTTTCAGCTTCTCAGTTTACATCATTTTGAAATTTTATCCTCTAAATATCATATATAGTTGTCAAATTTATTCTGTTGTCAGAGGGATATTTTTATTCTTTGAGGGATAAAATATATGTATTGAGCCTTTTGTGGCCAAAGTGTTCAAATTTCAATCATTAGTACCATGTGCTTCAATGTAAATGTATCCTCAATTCTGTTTCTCTTCCTTTAGGTGAACCTGGTGGCTTGGCACAACTCCTAGGTGGTGAAGATGGTCCTCTTTCTGATTGGAAATCAATTCCTAGCCTGTCTCTTCTTAACCTCAGCTATGATGTCACACCCCCAGAACTTGTTACTGCAGTGGCAACAGAATTAGCAGTTCTCCCTTGTACAAGTGTTCCAGTGGTATTGCGTGTGAGGCCAGCAGAGCCAATTATCTCCAGGCACTAAGCTCTCATCACATTATGAAGCACAGTACATTCAAAGGACTAAAACTTATGCATTGTGTTGATGAATTTGTGTTAAAAAATATTAACTCTCGACGTATTCCTATACCGTGCACATCAAGTGCAAATAACTTGATGTCAGATGGCATGCTCACTTGGCATATTTTGCCAGAGAAAATGTCATTTCCATTTTAGGAAACCTGTTGATGCTTTGTCTTTTCTTTGGTTTGGTCTGCCCCATATCGCATTAACAAAAAGATGTCCTTAATTTTTGGTTTTGGAGCCCTGTTTTGATCCAATAAAGCTAAATACCATGCCAAATTATTCTTAATTTCTCCGATGTGCCCTTTCAGTGGAAATCATACCGCAGTTACAATAAACCTTGTCCACTATATCACGAGACTCATTTTTTAAAGTATGTATGAGAGGAAAATTCTTGAGAAATTACAGAATGGGAATTCCACTCTATTAAATGTACTTAATGAGCCCTTTGAGACAAGAGGGAATTGACCATGATGGGGAAAATACAAGTGAACAACTTTCATTTAATTCACCCTTTGTGAATGGCAGATGGAATCGGTCTCATTTTTTATGTCATGATCCTTGCCAGTATTGTAAAGCCTAACAGAATGACCATTTTTACCAATATAGCCCTCTCTATAAAACAAAACACGTCATGTTCGGATTTTACTATACTCTGTTGCAGTCAGTCCCTACATTGGTGGGATTAGGAAATTCATGGTGCAAAAAATAACACATTCCAATTACAAGCAATGAATCATCAATAACTTCATGGCTCTCACTTTGCCATTTGTGTCATTTCTAGATGCCTAGAAATTTGAACAATATAACAGGTCAATATAGTCTCCACAATTGCTGATCAAATGTTGAATATGTAGCTGGGTGTTTTCTACCAATAATCCAGCATGTGCAAGGTGCTACCCAACATCTGAATTCCATTGTCACCTCTAAAGAACTCTGATGGCTATAACATGTTCAATATCTGTTTTGATCCCACTTGGATCTCTTTAATAGAGTTGAATTACCACCCTTTCAACCAAAGTTTAATTTTAGGGAATAGGTAGAAATCAGAGGTAGGGCAAAAAGGGTGGATAGGGGAAGGTAGTTGTGCTGTTTGTTGTCAGTAAGTCTCTCGCAAAGAGATTGGTGCATTCAGGGAGTTGTCATAGAGAAGCAGTCTCTTTTTCTTCCACATCTCAGGCCTTTCACACCCAATATTTTCCCTTAGTTTCACTAAACATTACAGTAAAACTTTGCTATGGCAGTCTTACCAGGTGGAGCAAATCCCTTATGGACAATTCCGTGAATGTAAAAAAAATCATACCATAGAGAGGATGGCATCTTCTACTGTAAAGATTCCTTTGTTTCAGTCTCCATATAGAACATAGAAATTTCTTGTCCTTCTATTGTGTTTTGGAATCTATTATGTTGGAACTCTGGGTGGTTTTAAAATTAATGAAACCTATTTTCTCCATATTCAACTTTAGACCATTAGCTGTAATGGATACATTAAATTTTTCTACAGTAATACTGGTGGTATTTAGTACCATATGTTTGATTTATTTTGTAAATTGCACCATGGTCATTAGTATATTGTAAAATGCTTGAGCTTATATTGCATGGCATGTCATAAACATAGAGTAGGAATAGAACTGGTCTCAAAATCATACCTTGATGTAAACATTTTTGTCACCCCATGCAGAATATTAATAATTTCTCTTACTAAGGGCTACAGTTTTTTGGTTTCGATTATTCAATTAACTGTTAAACCAGCTCAGATTATTCCCTCTTATGCCATAGTATTAACTTCTCAATAGCATCTGGTGATCAACACAATCAAATGCTTTGCATAAATCACATGTTATTCCTAATGCTGACTGAGCAGACAATATCAGTGCTAAGGTTTGTGTTAGGTAGCTGCTCTTATATGTAGTATTTCTGTTATTTTATACCGTTGTGCTTTGCCTGCAGTAATTAGTCTCTTACCAGGCACCTGAGAGAAGAATAAGACACAGCTGCAAGTAGGATCAAATATGACACATCCTGTAGGTTGAGCATATTTTGTAATTACTTTAGGACCCCTATGGTCTTCGTATACAATATAAGCATTAAGGTTAGGGTTAGGAAGCTGTGCTTGGATGTAGTATTTTCTCATGATGTGGACAGGCTTGAATGTTCATATATTATCGAGGTTTTCCTATCTCTCTCACCCAGAATTAGTTTCCAGTTCCTCATAACCAAGGGGTATCATCAAATTTTGTTTAGTTCATGCGAATCCACATTGTATATTATTTGTGTTTAGTATGCACTAACCTGTTCTTTTAACAGTCACCTCATCAGGAGTGCACCTCTTTAAAGAGAAGATAGTACCTGGGTGTTACTTAGGTACATGAGGTCAACAGAAAAATTAAAAACATGGAATGGCTGGTCAGAAAAAATGTCCAAAGATTGGAAAATACAGAAAACTATTGAAGGACTATTAATATGAACATGAGAGAAGAAAAATCATTCACACATATGTAATTTATTAGTTTTATAATTGCAATTTAGATTACCTCAAAAAAATACAAGACATAAGCACATAATAAATGAGTTTGGGTCATACTTTTCCAAGCAGTATTTTCTTGTAAATGTTTATCAATTACACTCTTATTCAATTTTCTCTTCCAATATAACCGTATAAATATCTACATTGCAGTTATTTAGGCTATTATACATTAAACGTGCCTGAGCATTGTACAAAGTGTGCTGCAATACAGCCTTTCAATTGCTGCACCTGTGATGGGAATGAATTTCTCTGTTTTTTCTACAATTGAGTAAGTGTTGACTCTTAATTCTTAAACCAATATATACTGAAATTCCATCATGTTATATATTTTTAATAAAATTAATCTCAATAAGTCTTTTGATTATTTATCCCAATATTATTTTGAGGAGTGTAAACTGCATCTCTGAAGTAGACTTAAGTTGCTCGTTTGAGAATGACATGTAATGATATTGTTTTTTTAATGTAAAAATCATTGTTTTCTTCACAGTGTCATTTTATTTATCATCAAGCTACCAACAGACATTGTAACATCAAGAGGATGAATGCTGGAACTAGATCCTCCCAGACCATGTATTATTTGATTTGCCATCATAGGAGTAAAGTGGTTGCCATTAGAAAAGATGGAAGAAAAATAATTACAAGAATCACTAAGGGCATTGAAAACTTATACAGAATAATGATCAGGAACCAAAGTGGTGAAAGAAGTGAGTTTAGAGCAGGAGAGAAGACATGTGGATGAGAAAAAAGGTATAACGCAACAGCTCGGGAGTTCAGTTCCATGTGGCAGCCCTATCAAGTAATTGGACTTCACTGGATGGAGGTAAGGTGTAACTATTTGTTTTCGTATACATTTTTGGTACAGAAGTTTGCAAATGAGATATGTGTTCACACTGAGTGGCTGTTAAACCTTAGAATTATCTAGTGTAATTTAATTACATTTTATAATATAATAATAATAATTTTTATTAATCCCAGGGCTAGTTAAATGCTAGTGCAGGACATGTCAAAAAGCCGTTATTACATGAAATACACATTATATCGTATATTGCAAATAATACATAGAAAAATATACATCACAGTATTCAATGATGCCCCTATTTTTTTGGAAATATCATGACTATATACAAATTGAAACAATATAAAAATTATCACAGTATATTTCCACAAAATAGATAGATTGTCTTTATTTATGGGTGAGATTGAGACTTCTCCTCTTCCACCTAAACCCAAAATAAGGAAAGCACAACTGGTTTCAATGATATTCGTCATCATCATCTCTCTTCCTTCATTATCAGCACTTTCCTCTTGCACTTGAAACCATTGTTTCTCTTGGGGCAAGACATTTATACTCTTGGATTGGAAAGGGTTAAATATACCTATTAATACTGTAATAAAATAAAAAAGTCATTTGGATTACAGAAAAATTTTGTGTGAAATTTAATCAAAAAATTGGGTAGATAAGAAGCAAATATTATTAATGGATATGGGATATCAAATGTAAACATCAGTTTTGTTTCTTCTACTTGAACAATATAAACCTTGTGATCTGCTAAGTGCATGTGGTACATCTTTTTATAATGTCAATCAGAATATATGCTCCATGTGTAGCCAGAAAGCCTTTCTTTTGTGGATAGACCATAAGCCTCTTATTTACACTTCTGCGGGCAAAAAGGGAATTCCCCAAATGGCAGCCAATAGGCTGCAACGTTGGGCAATAATTCTACAAGATGAAGTATGTGAAGGCAGGGGAAAATAAAGTGGCTGATGGACTGTCAAGATTACCTTTGTGTACTGAGGGACCCTGGATGGGATATTTCCTATATAGATAGGTGAAAGAGGATTTCTACCAGTTACTGCTAAAGCTATTAGGAAACTAGAAGGGATCCAGCAGTAAGCAAAATGATGGACTATTCTATGTATGTTTGGATAGCCAGAAGAAGTGGGAAATAACTTAAAACCTTTTTTTTCACAAGAGGTACAAGTTGACAGTGGAACAAGGGTGTGTAATGTGGGGAAACAGGGTGGTTATTCCAGAGTTGAGGGAAAAGATATTGGGGGAGCTGCACTCTAGCCATTAGGGCATTGTTAAAATGAAATCTTTAGCAAGGTCTTATGTTTGGTGGCCGAACTTGGACCAAGAATTGGGGACTGGCCAAATCGTGTGTTGCATGCTTAGCCAATAAACCAATGCCCAATAGAACATCATTAAAATCTTGGGATTGGTCAGAAAAACCCTGGGCTAGGCTTCATATTGACCTTGCAGGACCTTTCCTTGGTTAGTTATTTATGGTGATTGCAGATAGATCAACAAAGTGACCAGAAATGAGAGAGATGAAGAATGTGGGAGTTGGGGAGATTTTGGCTCAGTTGAGGTATGTGTTAGCCACTTTTGGGTTGCCAGAAGAAATTATTTCGGATAATGGCGTCCCATTTACTTCAACATCATTTGAGGAGTGTTGCAAGTTGAAGAGCATTCATCTCATTTTTTCTCCTCCAACAAATGGTGGCACATAAAACCTGATGAAGTGTTTCAAAAATAATATTAAAATTGTCTTATTCCAAAGTGCCTCTTCACATAGCTTTACCTCATTTCATGTTATGTCACCTCTTGAGATCAAGGCTGGCCTGTGTGGGCGAACAAGTACAGTCTCAGCAGAGAGCTCATCAACAGGGACATAAGGGAACAACTCTGAGAACATTAAAGGTGGGAGACAAAGTGATGGCTAGGGCTTACAAAAGGGGTGGATAGGAGGCTTGGTCAGAGTGTACAGCCAAGTATGGGTCTAGGAACTACAGGGTGCAAAACAGTGAATGTAATATCTGACATCACTACATTGATCAGCTTGTGGATAACAGAGGTGAAGAAAGGGAAGACCAAGCACCTAAGCCACTTGGCAATGAAAACCCAGTGGGATGATGGGAGCTAAATCAGTACAATTCACAAACTGATGGGGAATTAGGGACCAGTGTTGTTGAAGTAACAGTTGGGCAAGAACAGAGGAGATATTCCATGAGAGTGAGGAAAAAGAAATGTGTTAAATTTGTAAGGGGCAATGGTATAGGATGAGGTGACAAGAAAGTGGTAATAAGTGATTAACTGAATGTTGTGCTTTAATTTTGAGTGTGATTTTTCTTGTTTATGATTTCTATTTCAGATTACTTTTTTATTTATTCTGTTTAGTTGGGTTTTCCACTTCCCTCTTGTTGGGAAGGAGTGCAATATATGTACAATGTATGCACAGCTTTCTGCTATAGCTTCAATTGTTTCACGATTAAAAGGGCAAAAGGCGGCAGTTGTAACCCAGATCTCAATGAGTGTGTTTCATTAACTCGATCTTTCCGTGGGACATTACAAAATTCATTGAAAATATGGTAAACTTCTGTTATAACGCGGGTCTAAGAGGACTGTCTTTACACCAGCGTCATTACAGGAAAATGTGGGAGCAACAATAACAACTCTTTAAAAATAAATGTTATAACTAATTTATTTGCGGAATACGATAGGAATTGATGTTTTATGATTTAAATGCGTTGATATGATCGCTTGACGTAGCGGCATTGCGACGCGGCAGAATGCACTTCAAGATAAAATAGGGAAGTTAATCTCAGGCGAAATTTTAAAAGTTAGCATTTGGATATGAAAGTTAACGAAAAATAATTAAAATATGTGAAAGAATTTTGAAAATTGTGACAATAATTAATTTTTATCTATGAATGGAATTTGGACCATTTTTAAACGATGGGTTTTCGTCGGGAACTGCTGACTTTTATGTATCAGGGCCAACTTCATACGAATGATACGTATGAAGTCGGCCTTCGTCAAACACATTGAAGACCGGATACAGCTGCATTGTTTGTATTCCGGCCGAATACTCTCTTTCCCGAGGAATCTTCGTAACACCTTATGTATACACACACATTGTAGCTTCTATTATCTCTGTATGCTTCGAACTTTAAATGTTTTCGGGGGAACTACTATTTTTTTCAATTTATCCAAGCAACAGTATTTCTCTTGTGTTATGCCGATAATTCGCACGCATTAAAGATGCGAGATATTAATGTTGATTTTTGAGTAGGCGCCTCCTCGAAAATGCGCATGTCCGCGTGAGCCAATGGTTCCTTTATCCCATATCAAAAACCATGAATGAAGCCAAACTAATTATTCCATTTTCTTTTGCTTTCAGGTACCATCGTCATCATCATCTCTGTCTCCCTCTGAATGTTCTTTCTCCGCAATTGGCGAAATCGTTTTCCGAATTCATTGGTTGGATGATTACAGTAGGAGTGATTTTAACCGTGGCGTTTTTAAAAAAGAGAATGCTTATTTGAGGGCTCATTTTCCTTTCATTTTTCTTCGCCCGATTTGTTATATATGATCTCCATATCATTTGATCGATCAAGTTACCTGTCCTAAGTTTCGTATGTGCTTCTCCGATCTGAATTAACGTAGTAACTCTTAGCATGGTAACTCGGAGCCCTTTAAAACTTTTATAATACAGCTTGTTTTTCATAAATTCACGGCTTTTTTATTTTTTACTTCCTCCTTTGTCATTGTAAACTCTTTTGTTTGGATTTTCACTTCCTCACAGCGGTCGAGATTCGAGTTACCGTAGCGGTGAATGAAATAAATTCGAATTCATTTTTGTGAAAAGAAAAATCACTTATAAATGTTTACTTATCTGAATCTGCATGTAACTCACGTGTTTGTTAACTATTTTTGGTCGATAAAACGATTTTTCCTCAATAAATGTTTTATGTTTAATTTCGGTTTAACTTCCTTTTCAACAAGTCGCAGAAAAATTTATATTTATCTTGGAATAAATAAAGCTCTCCGCAGCAAAAGTATGAAAAATATTTTCTAAGGTCAAAAAAATTACATTAAAAAAAGTATTTCATCATATTTGATAAAGTAACATCGACTTGGTCACAGAAAAACTTTTGCGTACTCTGGGTTTTGAACCAGATAACATCTAGATTGAAATCTCGCACTCTATCCACCAGTCCAAATCGCACAACGACTCTTAGCGAAGTAATTTAAGTATTTAATTTTGGCCTTAAGAAGGAGTCAAACTAAAATTATGTGTAAGTCCACGTCTATGCAAATTGTTTATAACATTCGAGATGACTGTTTTATTGACAAAATACTCCTCTACCGAACGCGAGAGATTATTCTAACCCCAGATGGTTAGTGAACGGAATTTTCATGTCCTTAAGTTTTACTGGCCGCAAAAAGCAAGTATCCTTCACATAAATACGACCTAGTACTGGGGGGTGTAAGGGTGGAGGGTGGGCTTGGTAACCCAGTCCACTGTCCCACCCAGTCGAATGAGGGGGGGCGAGGGTATCTGCCGACAGCCCACTCCCCTGACTGTCTTAATGAGGGGAGACTATGCCGGTTTTTTTCTTGATTTTGTTATATAACCTGTGGGTTTGTTTCATTCAACAACTCTTCTTGCTCCATTGAGCTAAGCAAGTCCAATGCCCTCACCAAAAAATGTTTCGACGAGCCACGAAGGTACACGATGGACTTCCATATTTTTTAAAGACCATCCCACCATTTTGGCCGAAGCTATTTCTATGGAATTTCCATCGGCAACACAACATTGACAAAGAAGCAGAGCACCAGTCCAAGACTCTCACTCCGGTGTGGGCAACCAATCATCTATTGAAGTTCATCTCAAGTAAGGGAAAAAAATAAGTTAACTTATGGCCTAGTACCGGGGAGTAAGGGCGCAGACTAGACTCTTAGTTTAGTCTGTGGTAAGGGTGGCAGGTGGGCTTGGTCCACCCTGGTCCACCCAGTCAACTCCGGTGAAGGTGGTCATTGGAGGTGAAGGGGACCTACCAACAGCACCCCCCCCCCTTTATACATTAATAATAATAACTTTATTAGACATTAAGTATTAAAAAATGCAGTATCACTAGTCAATATATTAAATGCAATATGGCACAGAAAAAACAAGTAGTTTATTAAATGTAACGCTTTCAGGCTTCACTACGTGGAACCGATCCATAATGAAGTAGGGGATGTAAAAACACTTGTGATTCCACTCGATATTTTACTCGTATTTTAACACGACCCAGGTTTCAATACATAGTATCATCTTCAGGTGTCTTATTCCAATGGTTGGTTGGTTGGTTTCAGGCGTTTATTGCCAAGTCAGGTTTTACATACATACATTCATGCCATACATAATGATATAAATAAATAAATAGACAATAATATATATATAAACAATTATGACACCATGAGTCAGGTTGAGTCAATTTAGTAGTTAAAGCTTGTCCCTGACCAAGCAACCGTTATAGGCCGTAGCCTCTTCGGGTTTGTCAAACATTAAATTTTAAGTATTCTCTGAGCGGTTGCGGGGTTACAAATTGATCTCTTTTCTCTTTTCCTCCGGGATGGCTCTTGACCCGGAATTTGCCCGAGGGATGAGGGAAACCGGCAAGACCTCATCCAGGTCGCCTTACAAGCCTGCGCAACATGCGGCAGGAAGAGTTTCCGTGAAGCGGCAGATAAAGATTTTTGTGTACATAGTGGTCCGTGAAGCGGTTAGGAGAGTACCCTTGCGTGAAGCGCCATATATTAAATCGTAAATGTTGTTATCAGAAGTTGGTTTATCTCTCCGGGGCCGGTCGTGAGGCGGATCCGGCCCTTTGTGTTTGTTTGGGATTTGATGGTCGGCGTGTCCTTTGTCCATGATGATCCTGTGTCGTTGTCCTTGGTCCTACTGTTCAGCCTTTCTCCTTGTTGTCCGATGTCTGGTCCGGTGAGCCTATTATTATTGCACGAGTCAAGTTTTTTCGTCCTAATATATGCTCGCCGTGGAGCCTGCTCTTCTCTCATTGGTCCTTTTTGATGTCGATCGTTCATTAACAGGCCAATCTCCGGTTTCCAAGAGTGGCCGAGCGGCGCACACCCTGGGCGTCGCGGTTCGTGTTGTTTTTCTCCTCCAGACGTATCTCGATGGCCTCCTTAGTAATTCCATCCCGAAAAACCATTGGAGCGACAAATCAACTTTGCCTTGTCAAAATCAATGATATGATTATTGGTGAGGCTGTGCTCCGCGACCGCTGATTTTTCTGGGTGATGCAGCCCGATGTGAGTCCTGTGTTCTATCAAACGGGTCTCGATGGTTCGTCCTGTTTCCCCGATGTACGCTTTCCCCACATTCGCATGGGATGCGGTACACTCCGGGGGTTTTAAGTCCAATCCGGTATTTTACTCTGGAAAGATGGCTCCTTAATTTTTCGGGTGGTCGACGTCTCGTTTGGATTCTATGTCCGTTTAGAATCCTCGACATTTTCCCCGATATCGTCGACACGTACGGGAGGCATGGGCTTTTCCGAGGCGGGCTTTTCCTGGTCGGCATCGGTCCTTTCTGGGGCCAGGAGAGTGAGTCGTCTGTGCTTCTTTCCGGGGGCAAGATGGTTCCGCCGATGGTCCTTTTTAATGCCCTGTAGATTTCTTTGACGCGGTCGTTTCGACGGCGTCTTGGAAATGCACCGCGAAGGGAACGTGGAGACTCTCGACGTCCTCCTACCGAAGATCGCCAAGCGATTCTTCAAGCGGTAAAGCGGCGGACTCCGAAGTCGGCACCATCGGGGCGCCGGAGGACATCCGGGTAAAGCGATCCGACCGTCGCAAACGGCCGATCGCAAGCCTGGATGATCCCTGCTCCGCACTCCCTCCTCGGAAGTGGCGCAAGTAGCAGTAGGCGGAGGGCGGCAGCGAAGTCTCTCG
>WURS02471312.1:0-13030 GCA_011762765.2 Rhinocypha anisoptera | reverse complement strand
GGTTAGCGGGTCATCTCGGAGTGAAGGCCACTACCAACAGAATAGGCTCTAGATATTGGTGGCCACAATGGCAGAAGGAGTGCGAGGAGTACGTTAAAAGCTGTGTGTCGTGCCTCAGGTGGTCCCCTTATGGCAAAGTGAAAACTCCTTTGCAGCCACTACCAGAAGCAACAGAACTCTTTCAGTTTATTGCGATGGACATTGTTGGACCTCTACCCATAATAGTATTAGGAAATAGATATGTTCTGTCCATCATCGACCATTTTTCGAGATATTTGCTGATGATACCGACAGAAGATCAGAAGGCAGAAACAGTGGCAGTAGAGCTTGTTAAGAACTGGATCCTCAAATTTGGGGTTCCTGAAAAACTTCTTACTGATCAGGGGTACGAATCTAACCTCATCGCTTTTCCACAATGTATGCAAGCTCATGGGAATAAATAAGTTACAAACCTCACCATATCACCTTCAGTGCAATGGCAGAATTGAAAGAGTCCACTGAACTATTTCTCAGGGGCTCTCCCATTATGTGAATAGCAAAAATAATGACTGGGACCAGTGGCTAGATTACACGGTCACTGCATATAATACGAGCTGGCATAAGAGCATAAGACATACACCGCATGAGGTAGTTTTCGGGAGCAAAATGAGCACCCCCTTTGAGAGTGTGATGGAGACCAAGAACATAGAAGTAAAGGAAACTATTTCAGGGTTAACTCTGTGGAATTTCTCCATATTAGGAAGAGAAATGAAAGGTTGCAATTGCAAGGTTTAGTTCCAAAGTATGAAGGAATCACCAACCCGTACGTTCTCGTCGGGAGGAATAGATGGTAAGGACAATCCAAGAGGGTGGTCAGTAGAGAGCAATCAGGAAGAAGTATTTTCCCACCAAGTCCCAAATTACCATTCCCAGATACCAATAATTCCCCAGGAAACCGTGGCCAACCCTTGAGTGCATTGGAAGAAGAACACCCCCCCGTCCTACATTCCCAAAGGGAAGAATACCCCCCCTTCCTACATTCCCTAGGCCCACCTACACATCCCTACCTGGGAGAAGAAGAGCAGGAAGAGGAGTCGAGTTGTGCCCCCCCGACAACCATCGTTATAATCTAAGGCCCAGATAAAAAGTGAAATTCACCAAGAATGTGTAGGGTCGTGATTGTGTGTGTGTGATGCGTGCAATTCTAGTGTGATGGCTGAATAGGATTTCACTGTATTACTGGTTAGTGGGTTTGGGTGATGTGTGTGAAATGGGAAGTGAGGAGTTGCAGTGGCTGCCTGTGTGAGAAGGACAAATATGTCTCATGTTGATTGAGTGTATGCAAGTCTGAATAGATGAAGCTGTGGTTGATAGCAGAGGAACATTGATTTCAAATATTATGTTTTGTCCTGTCATGTAATTCAGAGGAGTCTAAGAGTGGTCTATGAGTAAACCGTGTTAACAGTTTGTATTATGTTGAGTAGATTAATATTTTTTGGGTTTCAATTGTGTTACAGTTTTATATTATGCATTTGTTTATTGGGAAGTTTGAAGGGATGTTGCTATGGGGGAGATCGTTATATAGGAAATAGTTTCCGGCGTGACTTCGTGGAACTGCTTCATGATTAAATGAGACACAACTTTGATCATTATGATCGTTATTATGAGATTATGAGATCGTTATGTTAGTAATTGTACATTGAGGAAGTCCATGTATTATTTAAGGGATTGTTCAGAGTGGAAACAAAGGAACAGCGATGTAAGAAAGGTGGACTGCCACCCCCGCTGCTCTTATCCTCGTCCGTCAGCGGAATGCAGAGCAACATTGTAAGACTCTTAATACTATGGAAGACTTGTAATACTTTGTAAGACTCAGAGGACTACAAAGAAATAGTTTGTTCTGGAGGGAATGGACGGAGTCTGAATTGGAAAGAGGTTCTAAGTGCTTTGAGAGGTTATGGTATCCCAAAGTAACTGATTAGATTGGTTGAAATGTCATTGTAGGAATCACAATGTAAAGCTTATATTGGGGGTAGAGTAAGTAGAGCATTCGACATGGCCTCGGAAGTAAGACAAGGGGATGTACTCTCAGGTGTTTTATTCAACCAGGCTTTTGCATAAACCAATACAAGAATTGAAATTAAGGGGAACTATTGTACATGAATCCAAACGCATTTGCAGATAAGGATGATTTAGCACTGATAGCATGAAACGAGACTGATCTTAAAGTTTAACACTTTAAAATGCACTGGCAAAAGAATGTTGCTCAAAATCAATGAGAAGACCAAATGCATGAAAATGTCATCTTCACTCTTACAAGTATGACCTCCAAAACATAAGAAATGAGAGTTCAAAGGGGTCAAGGCATTTACTTACATGGGAGTCATAATGAAAAATAATGAAAACAAAGTGTCTGATGAGATCAACCATAGAGTAATGGAAGGCAACAAATCTTCCAAATGTACCTCTCCTCAAATCAACATTGTTGTCATGGAATAAAAAACTCAAAATTCATATAAATCTGATAAGGCCAGTAGTAACTTATGGGGTTGAGAAGTGGACTTTATCAAAACATGATGAAATTCTTGGAAAATTTTAAAGGAGGATCTATGACCCAATTATAGAAGCAAGGAGAGAGATGGAATGTGGAGATAAATGCAATTCTGGAAGAGAAGGACATGGTTGGATTCTTTAATAAGGCACTACAGCTGGCATGGTTGGGAAAGAATGGAAATTGATGGAATGTTCAAATTAATTTTCAGTAGTAAGATGGAAGGGGTTCAGGAAGAAGAGGTAGACCACAGATGAGATGGCTACATTATGGGGAGGAAGACCTTAATGCAATGGGAGCCATGGGATGGAGGGAGAAAGCCATAAGAAGAAGAATGGAATGGAGGCACGTCATATAGATGAAGTCGAGGTCCGCCAGCGGACTGTAGAGCTGTGGAGGAAAAAGAAGATGAATACAAGGTTTGTTTTAGATGGAGCTTCTCTTATACATTCCAAGCTTCAAATTGTTTCTCTCTTGCAATCGAATTATTTACACTGAAATACATTCAAATGTATTCTACCTATGGATAATTCTGATTCCCTAATACGTTTAACCTAAGTGACATCTGTTGCTAAGCACCTGTTAGAAAGGTACTCTAGTTAGGAGCTCTGAAAAGAAACTCACTACAGCTCGAGCATAAAAACTTAAATTTTATACACTGTGACCAAAGTTTACCCAAGTCCAAACAAGTTTCATCAAAACGCATCGGAACAAATATATGTATTCTATTGCAATGTCAATATCTCAAGCACAAGCTCATGGGAAACACTTCACATTGGTCAAGATATTCAGATTAAATATAGGCATATGGTTCAGGATCCTAACAGAAGTTCAACGTAGGTATGTACGTAGGTATCAAAGAGGTTAATTGATAGAAAAATGAGTTTTGTTTGGCTCTTGCACAGAAACTGACAGAAAAAGTCGGCCTGGCTTATAGTACATACTACTCCTTAATATAATGCATCTATGAATATATTACATTAAATTCAATTACAATGCCACTTTTCCCATTAAAAAGGTTCAACAGAGACTCCTCTTTTTAAGGAAAAGTTTGTTTTCTCCTGACATAATAAATTAAAGTCGAACACCATGAGGTATTCATAGACACATGTGTGTGTGTTCCATAACATTAATCTAAAAACAGAATACAACCGAATGCTTAAACAATAAAAGCAGAGATCGGCTCAAGTAAAATGAATTTCAGCTGGAAACTATAGTGCAACTTCAAAAATACAGGTCAACTTGAGAAGCAAAATTCAAAATCCATTGGAAGGAACTCTGGCCCTGAATATGTCCTCTTCAGGCATAAATTAAATCTCCAAAAAATTGAGGAAAATTTCAGTATGCCATTCTCTTTAACTCACAAGAGTTGCAGGACTCATGATAGGAATCCACAAAAATGCAGTAACACATACCTGTCCTTTCTAGGGCCAAGGAATTCCTCACTTAACTTGAGAATGTGGCAGGCATCCAGTGCGACAGATGCCTTCCTTCCTGCATGTAAAAATATGCTTCCTAAGTGTCTTCCCATAGTAATTGTCAAGGCAGTACCATCAAATGTCAATAACACAATTTAAACTCTGCTCTAAGTCATAAAATTGATATACTGCGACACAAGATTGTCCTCTATGACTAGAGACCATTTATAAAAAAAATAGCCAATTGGTAACTTTTAAAGGTCATTAATGCAAGTTACTATAAAGGTCAAAACAGATGTGCAACTAGCAAGTTGTCAATTTGCAGGCAGGTACCAAAATCAACATACCTTGAGAATTACCTCCCATTCCACTAAATGTGATGTTTTATAGCCATTTTATCCATTAAAAGAGTACACAAAATGAATAACACCATAGAACAAAAGAAGGCAAAACCTGCTCAGAAAATCCAGCCTCTGGCTGTACCAATTCCTCAATAGCAGGGTGAGGAAGTGTGCTATTATATTTTGCTCCCACATGTGTGAACGCCCTTGGAGAGTATAAATTCAATGCGAGCAAATTCACACAGTTTTGGTGGATATTTTTCTGAGGTGACAGCATTCAATCATCTCTTCAGAAGATCAGCCACAGGACCAGGATGAGCATTCTGATGAAGTGGATAGAAATAGAATAATATATGAGGGTATGAATATGTGTGTTGTGAACACAAATATATATTCTATACGTAATACACCCATAACATATTTTCCTCTTGATATGATTTTTTTTCTCTAAAATTTTATGTGCAGTACATATGAAACCGATTGTCTTTAATCTACACCAAAAAAAGTACTCAGAGCTCAGTGAATTGAATACTGAGGTTATACAATAACATCCAAGTTTTGATGATGTGATTGAATTTAAACTTAACTAACTTTGAAGATGAAACTTGGAAAACTATGATGGGTGATTTGGTAGTTAGGTATTTGGTGCATTGACAGCTAGGTCATTTTTCACCATGTCTAAGTTATTTCAGGTAATTATTAATGTAAATCATTCATGTAATGGATAAAAGCTTTTCAATAACATGAGAAAAAATTTCTATTACTTAAAGTGGTTCAAATATTTTTAAAAGATCTGATTGTTTAAAAAAGGAATAGCAGCGAATTTAAAAGAATTCTGCTGTGTATATGCTGCAGGAAGGATTCAACTTTGCCTTGAGCACTCCATGGTGGGATGAGACCAATGGACGGACGTAAGCTTTGTCCAACTTCGCCCGTCTGTGTAGGTGGGAATACACTCTTGGTGATTGGTAAGGAATTCACCGAATAGCCTCTGGTACTCCGAAACCGTGGTGTGCATTTATGAATAACACAGCAACCCTAGGTCGACATGTGTGTGAGGTATGGTCCCGGGCAGACTTTTACAGTACCTTGAATGATAGAATTCAGGTAAGTTAAAACCAGTCTGAGTAATGAATTTGATATTATTAAGTTAAACTATTAAAAAGTTCTAAAAATCGAAGATGAAAAATATTGATAAATTTTATTGATTTTTGCATGCTGGTTGGATTTTGATATTTGATTTAATATTATTGATAAATAATTTTTGGAAATATATGCATGCCTGAAAATGTTTCAATGTTTAAAACAGGAAAATGCAGCAGAGATGATGAGGTCCTCAAGTTGAATGCTAGTATGGAAGCAGGTATGCTGCCATAGAGTTATAATTTCCACTATTATAAGTATGCTTACACTGTAAGTGAATATAAAAATTAAGAAGTTCAACATTTCAAAATCAGAATATTTTTTTAATCTCTGCTATACTTGCACATTATATTTATCTCTATGATATAAATTGTGTTAAAAGTTTTATATCCCTCTAAAATACCACCAGCAACTTCAATGATCAAAGTTTTGCTCCTTATCTCCTTGATGATATTATGCTGCTCATTTCTTTAGTTGGCAGTTTTCATGAATGAGTGACTTCACTATCTTTTTTTTCCTTAACACGACTCTTGGCAAGCTGCAAAACTTTCCTTACCTTGGTGGGTGAACTGGTTTCGTTCTTTGTAAAATCTCTAACACTCATGGATTGAAAAAGTATTTTTCATGACATTTCTAAAAATCTGCTCAAATTCATAAACATAAATGAGGAGATCAGATAATTCCGATTTAAAATATCACAGTTTGGTTTTCCCCTTTTTTCTGATATGTATTGAGAAGGAACATACAAGACTCTCAAGAATATTTTTTTTACTAATTCCTAGTTCTCTCCAACAAGAAATGAAAATTTAAAGTAAATATGTTCACAATGCTTCTGTTACTGGAATAGGATTAAGTTATTCCCTGAAAATAATAGTCACATGGCATGATACATTTACCAAAAGAAACTCCAGCATGCAACTAATTCTATTGTTAGATTTCACCAGCGTTTTACAGTGTCTGTAAACTGACATTCCGCATCTTTAGAAAGCACAATTATATGAAATTAATAAAAGTATAAATACAAAAATTAATATGTAATGTACAAAGAGCAGAAACAAAGATAGGATTATTGTCACAGTAGTAGTAAATTTGGTTTAGAAATTTCCCTAGTGACATAATGGAAGGAATGAAAGAAATAATAGCAATTAAAAAACCTTTCAAGTGAATATTTATTCTTCCTCCTTTGCAATAACATTAAGTACAGTTAAATGCACTGCAGTTTACAACCATCACGAATGATGCACTGAAGACTTGCAAAAACTTATTATTTTTGACCTGATATTTCTCACTTCTTTATGAAAGCAAAGTGCAAATGCGATTCTTTCTATGCTTCCTGATATGGAAAAAATTCCTATTAATGCACTACTAGTTCACTAAAATAGTGAAATATATGAGAGCAGAGATAGTAAGAGACAGAAACATCATCTTGCTAAGATTCACGTGACCAGGCCAGGCAATGATTATACACATGCATAGAAACCAAAACTAGCTCTATCCATTATAACTCTACAGTTGTATCCCACTGGATTTGTCATCATGCTGTCACAAACAGATAACTTTCCAAAGATCCCTGAATTGTAACAACTGACAATCCGACAAGAACTGTAATAACACCAAAACATACCATTCATTATAAAGTACCAGTGTCATCCTACGTGCCTAATGACAAAAGTTCCATAATAGACACATGTTGTGGCAGTCTGACCCAGTGACCATCCTTCAACTTCTCATTTCCTAGATGTTTCCCGGCACCTGAATGCCCATGTCTTAACAAAATCAATAAAATTTGTATTGGTAATAGGTAATGTCAGTTTCTCATCAATAACCTAGTTATGTCCTTCTGCTAGCCATTGAAAAAATGCTATTGCTCTATCATTTCCAGGCCATTCACTGGCAATGCATCAATAAAGAATTCTCAGAACTAATTAAGATGAAAGAAATGGCCACACAATATTCAAATTCTGCATAAGAGAGGACTAATTGGAAGACACACACAATAATTTGCATTAAACACTTCTCACACCCAGGAAAAACTAGGGTATTCCTTATTGAGTATGGCAATAGAGTGATCATTTAAATTATAATTCTATCACCTCATGATTGCCAATTTAAAATACTTCACACAAGAAAAACTAATACATATCATGCAAATTATATCAGCCTCAATATGAATTTAAAAATGAAATTCAAATTATTTGTAATGAAGTTAATATTACAATAAAGTGCATAAAATATAGTGAAAATATATATTAATCCTCAATTTTATTTTACGAGTATGAATAATAATGCAGCATTATAATAACATTATTTTAGATGAAAAAGGAATACATATCATTGAAACCATGCTTTGATAAGCGAATTGGATCTTGTTCAGGAAAGTGACATGTTGAAAAGGTACACCAAAGTTACTGGTTGATAATATGAATGCTGTAAAATTTGCAAACAATCCAGAATTTCATAAGCGATCAAAGCATATAGATGTTAAATGTCACTTTGTACGTGAAAAGTACAGTGATGGAACATTGTGCATGTCGAGGGTCAGAAACAAGTGGCTATCATTCTGACTAAACCATTGGCAAGGCATGATTGAAGACTTTACAGGAAATGCTGGTTCTTGTTGATGCAAAGAAATGAAAAGTATGTTGTTAGTTTGAGAGGAAGGGTTGAAAAACCAAACTAATTTTATATTGATATCAATTGTCATCTCACTATAATCGATTGTATAAGCATGCCATAGGTTTTCCATATCAAGCATGCCATAGGTTCGGCACCCCTGAATTAGGCAATGGCTACTGACTATAAGTTTAAGGGTTATATATTTTACTAGAAAAAAGAAGAAATTAAAGAAAAAAGATACATGCACTGAATTGTATCAATAACAAAGGGAAAAGGGGGATCTACAGTACCCTTATACAAACTTCATGACAAATAATTCTGAATATCTTTTTTAAAACTGTTGTTTTTATATAAAAACATCTTATGAACCTTATAGACATAAAAGATTATAGTTATTTATAGTTTGGTTGATGGGTGGGCATGGGAGGCTTTACACATTACTCTCTTTACTCATTCACTGGTATTAATCTCAAAAGGATTTAAGTGTTTACCCAGTGCACGATTCTTGTAAAGGCTTTGCAGGTTTTCTTATTTGGATTAGGGTTTCGGCTGCCAATGTTTCAATGGCTAAGACGTCATCATCCTCAGGGCATTGATACTGGGTCATCATTCTTGCCATCCTTATATACAGCCAGCATAGGCTCATGTCACTTCTGATTGGCTTTTGCAAAAATGCTCTGTTTTCCTTTCCATGTTTGCTGTTTGTAAGTGATGTAGACAGGTAAGCTGTACAAAGGTAAACAAAATGAAAAAAAAATTTTTAAACATGAGAAGTCAGAAAAGAATTTTCAAAATATGTTTCGACTATCACTTTTAGGAAACATACTAATTATTCTGAGTTTTTTCATTGAAACAACATCCTATATGTGGACATAATGAAAAAGAAAATTCAGCTAGTCCAATGTAACATTATTATAAGGCAATAGAATAACGAAAGTGCCAAGCAAAATTATTATCAACAGTTTCTCTCCAAAAATTTCGTGGTTAGTGGATGTTAAAAAATAAAAAAGTACCAAAATCTTAACTTGAACTTGTTTAGTCTTGTTGCTTATTCGCAAAAAATTGCAATATTTTTGGGTTTTATTTGCAGAGCCAAGTAAGTTTTAGTTTTATCGTAAATAAAATAGCATGCAAGAGGTAGATGCTAGAAATATCTACAATATGAGAGTTTGGAATTCAAGATTGGTTTATTAGTTTAAATCGCAAAACACCTGAATGGGCTATTGTATTAACAATAAATTACCATTTAGACAAATTTCAAATCATTATATAATATAGTTTCTAAGAGAGTTAAATGGGGTATGAAAATAAGACTAAATTTATTTTTTTAATAAAACATACTAAACAAATATAAATACAAACTGCCATAAAATTTGGAGGAAGATTTCTTGGGTTTGCATCCAGGTCCAGGGGTTGTTTTCCACCGATGTTTTGAAGGGTAAGTCCACCATGTTATTCATCACCCTGAAGAAGATGGTGGACTTAGCTGTCGAAATGTTGGTGGAAAGAAAAACCCGAGAAATCTTCTTCCAATCTATTCGCCGGGAAAACCTGAGATCCTGCCATAAAATTTTGTAATAATTTATGCTGCACTTCAATTGCTGTGGCTGAGATAGAGAAATAAAATGATGTAGACATCTAATTTCTTTAAGGGCAGGTACAAGTTTATAAATACAACTTCCATCTTAATGATTAAAATTAATATGTTGGCCATTTCATATAAACAATAAAACTTTAGTAATCCTAAGAGGAAATGGCAATTTCAAATGAAAATGTCACATCCCCAAAAAGGTGTTTTTTAAATTGATATCACATATTGGCTACGACATCAAATAGTATGTCACAGCTCTTTGATAAGTACCAATTTCAATTCTGAAAAGAGATAAACATACAGATTCTGGACTAATTCTAGAAAAATACAGTTTCAGAGGAAAAATAAGTATAAAATTTTTCTGATATTGGAATGCTTTGAGTTCCCATTACAGGAGAAGGTCCAGTATCACCAAATAATTGGTCAGTACCATTTGTCAGACTTACACTTCCTCCCTCATCAGAGCCCAAAATTATTCTTTTCTCTAATAATTACCTGTATGTCTAGTCCTTCTGAAAAGTTGTCTCTTTGACAGATAATTTTCTTTAGGCATTTTACTGAAAAAGAAATTGAAGAAAATTATTGAATTTAAAATTATTAAATTAACCATTACTACAGTGTTTTACACCACCATTTTTTAAAATATTGTAGTTGAAAAATAAAGTGAATCCTATTATTAATTTTAATATTTAGAAAATTGACTATATGAATGGAAAAGGTCATATTGATATATTGATTTTTAGGGTTACTAATATCACTTGGACAGACCATCATGTGGAGGCTACATGAACAAGTCACTTAAGCTGGATTCCTTGAGTTCATAAAAATCAAGTATGCCACTGGGATCACCCATTTTTTTAAAATGTACAACTGCAATGTGAACTTCAAATATGCCAACAAAAGTTATTGAAATTATTAAATTGTCTCAATTACGATGGAATTGTGATTGGGACTTGTAACGTAGGGACCTATTATGGAGAAATTTAATTAAGGACTCGGTACATTATTATGCAACTTAAAATTATTGAACATGTACAGCAAGTCTCTTAGTTACGTATTCTGCCTTTACGTTTTTCTTCTCCTCTTGGACAAAAAAATTAGTCAGCAGATAAAAGAAAGGGATATCTCCCTACCCAATCAATGGGCATTTTGGCTTTATAAAAAGTAGAGGGACCAGATTGAACGCGATATGGTAAATTGGGATCAACAAACACGTATTTAATAGGTCCTACTACACATACAAAGGCGGATGAGCAACCGACCTCCCATTTTATACTTTTATTTTATTATAAACCCACACTATCTTTGAAGAAAACAACTATATGCACCTTTGAAAAAATAACAAAATCTTCAAGCTGCGTAAAACTATGAAAGTGCATAGTAATGAGACGTTTGATAAAGCAATACCAAAATCCTACACCTAAAACACCTGACAATACCTAAAAAACAAGATGCACGATGCCCTCATCAACTTCTTTAAATTTTACAATCTTAAGTCAAAATTACATAAGTCACGTACACTACGAAATATTTATATCCTCTTACATCATAAAACATTGGCAAAAACTCGGATAATTTTGCCAGATTGACACTTTGACACAGATTACATAGGGATCTTTTTGAAATAGAATTGCAATTGCTATCAAAATGTCTAAATCAGGGATTAGGACGAAATAAAATCACCTTAAAAAATCTATATACAGCATGGTTTCATTAACAACCAGAGTACCTTAATAAAATATTAATAAAGAAACTCTCCTTCAAATGTATTTCGAATGCAAAACAACATAACAAAACGTGCATAATGACGTGGGAGTCCATTCCAATCAATTCCAATATGTTTAAACACCATTATGCTCCTTCCGTGAGAATTGGCGACGCTTTGCGGACGAATGATTAATCACTTCAACAGAAGGATTTGGAGGCGCGAATATATCCATGGAAAGAATCAGCACCACAGCCGCCGGCGCTATACACGATACGATAAGACGCTATATTATGATTATACGATAAAATACTTCTCCTAAATTAAAATACTTACCAAGAATATAAGGTCCCATTGGCACTGATTGTAGTCCAATTCATTGCAAAATTAATCTAGCATTATTTGACATGGAATGCGCATTTTTGCAATTATTAATAATAATCGTGACTGCAATGAATTATTTATGAAAATTTGATTAATGTGAAATCAAATTCAATAACACAAATCTGAAATTTTGGGTGGAAATAGGAAATTTTGAAAACGCAATTCGCAAACATCCACTACCCTCACCATTGAAATTTCTCCGAGCAACTTAAACAAATTTCGCCATTATTCCAGTGATTTGACCGATCTACCACATTGAAATTCAAAGGAATGGATGGTTGAATCAGGATGTGTTCCTTTCGGACTCTGATGGAAAAATACACGCTCTGGTGACTTTCAAATTCTTAATTCCACCTCACCTATGGCGTTGGCCACGAAACCAAGAGCAAATGTTCACGAAGACCTTTGATTGAACAAATTCATCTCGAGGACAGCATTATCTTCTTCCTCTGATGAATGTTCGGCTATTTCCGGAAGCTGCGGCAGCAAGAGCCCTAAAGGAAAAGGTCTTAGAGAATAGCCAGCGATCGACAACAAGTTGACTATTCCTGTGGAGGAATGGCATGTCATGGCGACATACTAACACCGCAGGGGTTGAACCTGTAAAATCATGCAACACATTCAATGATCAAACAATGTAAAACTTAAGGAAAAATCACAAATGATGGTGTAGGAATTTAATAATTAGTTGTAAATATAGTTACCGTAAAGACGAAACACTTTCCTTTGCAGCAAGTGTATTTTGCTTCTGAATTTCTCGTCACTGCAATTATTTTTCCAACGAGTCAAAGATGCGATTCAAGTCGGAACGCACTTAACTAAAGTGATATTCGAAACCGCATTGCGAATAATACGAACCTTACAAAATAATAATTTCAACCAACCCGCTAACAAAAAGGAAGGTAATTTGACCCTCAAGGTATACCTAACACACAGAACTAACGGCCGGCCTGAAAACTAATATTTAAGCAGAAATACAACACTTTTAAAGCAAACCTGTGCAATAATTAAGATTTGAAGGTAACGACATCCTATTTCCGTTAGACTCAAGTCAGCCTTTACAACGTCGGAAGGCCTAGAGCATCATATCTATTTCTAATTTCACAATCGAGACCTTAATAATTAATTACATAATACATTTGGTATTAATTAATACATTTGGCTGGCAAATAATTAATACATGCTCGAAAGCTGCAAATTATGATGACCCGTTGCACAAGCATACGAAGTTCATTAAACGGACCGGGGAAACGGAGCTCAATGGGGGTCGGCGGTCAGGAGAGGGGGTGCTCCAACTCCTGG
>WURS02471301.1:0-13031 GCA_011762765.2 Rhinocypha anisoptera | reverse complement strand
ATGTGGAATTTCAAAGTTTGTGTCTCATTTAATCATGAAGCAGTTCCACGAAGTCACGCCGGAAACTATTTCCTACTTCGTAGTATTCATTGAATAATCTGCTAGGAATCATAGAAGAAATTTCTGCCATAAGCAGCATTCGAACTCTTAATAACGTTCACTAACGTATTTCTTTGTCCATTTCATTTTTTACCAAATCACTTATTTTCTGCAAAATTAATAGTTACTTTTACAAATTTCAGTAGCCTTTCCCCCATTTTTATTCTTTCACAAAAATTTAGGCTTTTTCAATGTGGTCATAATACTTTTCATCTGTTTAATATTCCCAATTAGCCCACCTATACACATTTATCATGTTCATTTATTTACTTCAGTGTATTAGAAAAAAATTAGACAGGCTATATTGGAGATTAATTATTTTCCAACTCCTATAAAAATTGCTTTAATACATAAAAATAAGGTATGGCAACAAAAAGATTTTTTCCCTACATACATGAAATTAAATGTGAAAACAGAGATGGATATGGTTTAAAAACGTAGAGTAGAACGATTTAGTGAAGGTATGTGTCAAGTCTTCGTCGCTTCGGAAGGTACTGCCTAGAGATCTGCCAACACCCTTCCATTATAAAATCATTGCGTTACGGTGATGGGCATGCAGCTATAAAAAACAAAACATTTTGCTCTAGATGTCTTCACACTTAATGTAAAAGTTTCCTTACGAAATAAATATACACAATTATATGAAGATGAGTCTCAAGTGTTTTAGACTAATACGTGCTACAGTCAGCGTCCATTTCATGAAGCTGGTAACAAATTGAAAATTTAGATACATATACATAAATATAATATAATATTTATATAATCACAGTTGTGCTGTTTATATAAAGTAATTAAGTTTCATTTTAGCAATCTGACCCATGCCCGCCTATCTAAAAGTATCTCAGAAAAAGTAGGTGGAGATAAGCCTTAACTGAACATGATCTGTGATAACTGTCTCTTAAATTTATATTCTCCATGTATCGTTTTCCATTTCTTCAGATACGATATCACAACTGATGTTGAGTAATGTTATCTATGAAAAAATAACTTCTAACACAAACATGGTTTATAGTTATGAAGTAAACTAAGGATACACAGAAACACAAAAATAGAAATAGAATTGATAAAAATGTATGTACGGAGTAGGTGTAAGCATAAAATTTATGTATTACAGGTTTGAATACAGGAGTACAGCATGTATGTGTATTAAAAAACACTACTTTAAAAGTAGTCACGGAGTAGACTCGCGTAGAAGATGTCTGGATATATAAAATGGCAGTTTGGCCACTGTGGGGAACAGTGCTAAAAAATTCAATGATAGCAAAAGCTCTTCGGAAGTGAAAACTACAATGTATTTTCGATGTGCCTACTAAAAATGAAGAAACTGAAGAGAATAATAACGAAGAGCTACAAGATTAATGAATGCTACAACAGCTACAAGAATGAAAAGTAGCTACAAGATTAATCTAAGAAAGGAGTACTAACAGGCACAAGATGGAAAGAGTAAATATAAGAAGAGAAAAGCAATGCCATTAATCTAAAAGAGACAAAAATATAGTGCGGATAGCTGAAAACAAACCTAAAATCCGATGGGGGTGAAATATTATTGATCAGGAAAGAAATACCTTACCGATAGCGGAGAGAAGAAACAAATCAAGAACTGAAGTAGAGAGAAACTCATCGGGAAAAAAATAAATATACCAGAGGGCAGGAAAGTTTTGGAAAAGTGAACAAAAAAATTGTACAAATGATAGTACACTGAGGCATCATAAAATAATAAATTGTAATTCAACACCCAAGGTCATTCGGGATGCCGAGTGAGAAAAAAACATTTAAGCGAGGAAATATTAATTGGGGAAATATTGAGGATGAGAATGAGTAAATGGAATGAATATTTGAAGAAACTTCTCGGAAAAGAAATGCATCACAGAAGACTGGAAGAATAGCGATCATAAAGGCAGCTACTATAACGAATGCTGGAAGGAGTGCTACGATTATGAATTACAGCTAGATGTAGCTTACATACGAAAGAAGAATTACCAATGGACTACAAAAGGATTATGATCGTCTCAACATCAATAAAGAAAAGGGCAGGCAAATCGTCAGACGATTAGCTTGAAAACCGGAGAAGAAAATTGAAAACTTCAATATATATAATATATATACATATATATACATATACATAATTATATATAAATACATAAATATAATATAATATTTATATACATCACAGTTGCGCTGTTTGTATATTTTTTTTACTATTTTGGAAAAGAAAATTCATCGTATAATCCAGACAAAAGCGCAGGAATTTTCAAGAGAAGGTAAGTTTGGATTTAGAAGAAGCAGCTAAAAAAAGAGGACCTATCCTAATCGATATAAAATTGAAATGAATATAAGAAGGTAATACAATGATAATTGCATTTCTGAAGCTAGAAAAAAAACTTTTCATGCGGATTGAAATATGTATCACGATGAGTGTCCTAAAAGATATCGGAATCGACTACAGATACACAAGATTGATAAACACTCTGTAGAGAAAGCAGGCTGAGTGATTACATGATGTGGAAGCAAAGAGGAAGAAAGAATTAAGGAATTAATAAGACAGAATGGCTCACTAACGCCGTTGATGTTCAACGTGCATATAAAACGCATTGAATGAGACCAAAGAAAATATAAAAGGGGAGCGTAGGGAAAGAGGTAGAGCCAAATAGTATGTTGTGTTAGGCAGATGACAAAAGAGGAAGGTCTAATCATTCCTGAACTGAAAAATAAATGACGGATTTCTCATTGGCGGGATATGTTCAATGAAAAGTCGAAACGCCATCATCGTGTTAATAGAAGTGAGTGCGTTACCATAAAAACTTCAATCTCATTGGTAATCACATGCTGCAATCACACTTATAATTGCAAATCTCTCGCTCCTGAATCGAGTTTTTATTTAAAATAATTAAAGTTGTTTTCTTTAGACACTTTTGCATCAGTATAATAGTGAGTACATATAATAAAGTTATTGTTTTAGTTACGAGAGTATAAATAAACTATTCTCGACTAACCAAATGAAAAAGCAAAAGCCTAAAATGTTTTAACTTGATTAACTAATAACGACTTCTACTGAAATTTTTTAAATGAGTGTGTACTTGATGGTCAATCCATACCGGTTTATTTCTGAGTTCCAATAGTGAAATTTATTTTTGTATGAGTAATGGTAATCGTTTGAATGACCAATAAAGGCTAATATAAAGTATACTAATATAATTTGTTTAGATCCTACTGCATGCTGAACCTTTCCGTCATAAATATGCGAGTGTATACATCACTTGAAGATCGAAACAAAACTTTTTCAGGTTCAAAGTGCCATTTATTCTTTTCCTGCTACTTCATCTTTCTGTGGCGAAGAACACTCTTCCTCCCGGCCAATCAGATGGTTTTGAAATGTGCACTAGTCCATCATGCGTGCATTCAGGTGAGTGTCAATATTTGATACATATGTATTTATATGGCTACTGTAATTTTAGAATAAAATTAAACTATTCTCGTTTACACCATTCTCATCTGTCTAATCTCTTGAATGCAGATTAGTGGTCTCTAACTTGCAGACAGTAGGTGGTCCCACAGAGTGTTTTAACTTTTTTATCGCGTTTTCTGTCTCTCAACATCTAAATGTTTACAAATATAAAAACTAATCATCCAAATTGTCGACTTGATTTTCGTACCTTGGGAATAGGATGTTTTGCAGATTTATTCTGGTTGTAATGGAAATGCGAACCACTAACAAGAAGTGAAACGAATTTAATCTTGAATATTTTGAATCTGCAACTCTTTAAAACGCTGTAATTTTTGGAATCCACCCCACTCATCCATTTACTCCAAAATGTTTAATAGTTTGTGCTATGCTTTGATAAATTGTGTGTATCATAGCAGAGCCATCATAAATTCGATCATTTTTAAATCTAAATTTACATATTGTTGTGCAACTAAAAAAAAATATCATTTTCCACCGACTTGCAACTTATAATGTTCTTCTCATCCGGGTAACTTATACTAATGGTTTCTAGGGGTAAGTAGAGGTAGAGGTACATTTTAGGGCGCGTCGACATCATAGGTCATTTTGCACCGCACACATTTCGCCTCGAGGGGATATAAGCTACATGTTTAAGTGTGTGAAAGGATGATCGGAGAAAAAAATCACAATAGGAGAGAAATTATTTCAATAAAACAAATTTTTTGTTCAATTTAATACAATAGAGACACCTGAGCGCTTGGTATCCAAAAGCGTTAGGCTGGTGGAAGCAGTTGTTCAAATACAGGTGAAACTTCTTTCACCATTTCTTAAAATCAAGCTCAATAATTTTATAGGGACCTGACCTTACTGGGAAAACATTATTGGAACTGGGAATAGAAGTAAACCCCCTATCCTGATATGTGAATATCATTCGCCGTAGAGCCTTGTACCAAGTGACCACCATACATTCCTATCAAGCCAACTCACTGGTTGAAACCTGTAGTTATGCTACTTATGTTTATCGTCTCTTGTAAAATCCCTTCGGGGTGGATGACTTTAGCTCGACGTGAATTAGTAACGATTCCTTGACTTTGTTCTTGTCAAAGAATTTTTCAGCGTCCATGCACTGAAATAACGGGTTTACATTACTGGAATAAATATCCTAATAAAAACGTGACTCCAGGGAAATATTTTTTAAAATAAATTTTTACAAAAAAATATATTTTTTTTTATTTTCAGCTTCGGATCTACTGACTTGGAGAGATAAAGGTATAGACCCATGCGAAAATTTCTTTGAATTTGCCTGCGGTCATTACAACAATATTGAGGTGATGCAATCATCATACACTTTCTGGAACCAATTCCGCTTTACCCAAGAACACATAGACGTCATTACAAACGGTAAGAGCTATGTAGACCTGAAAAATATATTATTTGTTTGAAATTATGCGATTTAATATTCAATTTATATTTTTTACGCTTTATTGCCGAATTAACATAGCCGGATCGATCAAAAACAATTTTTATATAAGATCTGGTGCTTTCCCGGTGAGTGATGTTTATGAAGTCTTCTCGGGTTTTCCACCTGGTTTTAAGGTCAGAATGGAAAATCCGAGAAGACTGTAAATTTTTATATAATTAACAATACACTAATGTTACTCTTAAAAATATTTTAGGAGAAATGGATTATTATTTCTAGTGAATAATCTGTCCCTGGTATTAGTGATACTTCATAAA
Source organism: Rhinocypha anisoptera (assembly GCA_011762765.2). Taxonomy (NCBI): domain Eukaryota; kingdom Metazoa; phylum Arthropoda; class Insecta; order Odonata; family Chlorocyphidae; genus Rhinocypha; species Rhinocypha anisoptera. The sequence goes on along the minus strand of WURS02471301.1, from coordinate 7,753 downwards.
ATGTCTTTACTACGGTACAAGGTCTAATTCACAAGGCTTAAGGATTGAAAGACCGTTTACGGGAAATGTATAGTGGAACAGTTGACAATATCGAGACTATTCTCGTATTCAACGCCATGAATTCGTCTTGTACTGTAAAATACATTGAAATGAAATTTCATGAAATGTCCGTAATATAGGGCACATAGAAATAGGTTAAAAAGTTTGTAATAATGGTCCTGATTAACACGCTCATAAAAAAGGGAAAAGGGACTTATGAGTAAATATTCGTCGCATTTTGGCGATTGTGGAATAGGGCAAAGGATACTTTGTCAAGCAAGTGCAAAGCAGGATTAATTCCTTTCATTGTTCCTACGTGGAAGAATACCATATACATAAATGGTAAACTAATCTCAAATAATTAGTTCACCTTGTGCATTGTATTAACCTGTGATAGAACTTTTGTCCATTATATTTGATATTCATAGAGATTCATTTTATACTCAAATCAATATTTCAGATATTCTCAGCCAACCGAAAATAGCTGAAGATCCAGTCGCGTTAAATAAGGCGAAGGACATATTTTGGGCGTGCATGAATACAGGTAAGACAAAATCAACCCTTTGCAGAACACTCGCAGATTGTATATCAGAACTATACGAGTAGGCTGGTCTATGGCCATTTGTCCAAGAAAGGGTAGAGTTTTTTTTTTAATTTCACATTATCATTTGTGTATACAGTAAATTGTAGAGATTAATTAAAAGTCTAAATACAAGAATTTTCATTTGACCTCCATCAGAAAGGAGACTCCGTTTCAGTTCAAAAGCGTAAAAATTTGATAAATGGAAAGAAAAGTTTTAAATTACAAAGATTCAGGAGAAGTGAAACATTCAACCTGAAAGTAAACCTCAAACCAGCAATTTGGAGTCATTAAAACACTTGCTTATTGTATAGTCCGATATTAGCAATAAAGGAACTTTTTTTATCTTTCAAGAAATACTCGTAAGTTTGAAGAATATCATTAAACATATAATTATAAACTTTGTCATATTCCTCTATAATGTTTATTCTTTTATTTAATAAAAACACCGTATGGTATTAACATCAGAAAAGACGAACGAGATTGGAGTAACGCCACTGCTGCAATTGCTACACACCTATGGAGGTTGGCCAGTGCTTTCTAGAGGAATCGCCAGCAGCACGTGTGCCTGTAGACATGGATTCAGTTGGTCGAGAGCCGCCCGCGCCTATGCACAAATTAACCTGCCTCTCATATTCAACGTGGCCGTGCGTTCGAACCTCTACAATTCCTCAGAGATGGTTACATATGTAAGTAAACACTGACATGAAACTTCGGGCAGTTCTATCAGAGGTATTTAACATAGATATCTTTAATGCAGTTCTACATTAGTGGTGAATAGGAGAAAACGCAAAAGAAAAGAACTTTTGTGCTAGGTAGGTTGATAGTGTGGTTGAATATGGTAAAAAGTATACTAATTAGTGAGATTTGGGCAATAATGAAAGTATCCAGTCACAAGTCTTCAAACTAAAAACGAATGATGCTGATCAAGTTGTAACTAGATGCCAGCGAATCAATTACGTCTAAATCTCCTGTTGATTACAACTAACCAAGAATCATTTAAGGGGATTAAAGGTTCTGAAACAAAATAATTTTAGTTAAGTATAATGAATTAACAGGTTAAGATGCGTTAATTCAAGTTGAATTGATCTAGCTTTTCTTATAATTATATATTTTTAGCCTTTATTTTACATTTTCAAATTTGTATATGGTCTTCAACACAAAAGTTCCTAAAATGATGTTTGTTGAAATTGTTGCTTTAGCAAATGTCCCTGAATATTTCTTACAAAATTATTAATTAAAGGTACTAATTATTTTCCTTTTCTATTTTTCAATGTTTCTTAGAATAAAATAACCTAGCCTTTGCCTCCTTTGCTTCTTCAAACTATGCTCGCAGCCCTTTCATGAGGTAGGAAATACTGTTATAAATTAGCATGATCTATGGTGCTAGGCAAGATGTAAACGGATTTTTACACGAATTAAGAAAATTATCCATTTGTTTCGGGAATCTTGAATATTAAAATCCAGTCCAGTTAATAATTGAACAAAGAAGCTTATTCGAAAAAGGTGTTCTTTTCTTTTTTGGGAGGACCCAGAGAGTTCTCTCATTCATTGAGACATTTCAAATTGGTTCTCGTTTTCATTCGTTAGATCCAGTTCGATAACCTGCCCACTCCTGTCCCTCTGATGTCTCCAGGACAAGTGGACAACACCGAAGACGTACCCTGGGAATTTACTTCAGACTGGTTCCAAGACAGGAAGTCTTCCGACAGTGACGCCAGGGAATCCAGTCAGCCAGTTGACTCCGACAACCTGTACGTCCAGTACTTGGCCAAGATGATTCGAAATATTTGGGAAGCGATGCCGCCTTCAGAGCTCAATGGATTTCCTCAAGATGAACACGTTGAAGAGGAGATCCGAACTGAACTTAGAAAAGTAACTGATCTCATGAAGGACATAATGAGTGTGAGTTGGTATCTAATATCTCTATTATTAATATATCCATAGACATCAAGTGCCATTGTGGATAACAGGGTATCTCAAAGAACTATTCCTTTACCAAGTTTGATGTGAGAGTACTTTTTTATTCCGTATCAAGCGAAATAAATTATGTTCATCCCACATTTTTAAATTGCATTAACAAGGTTTCAAAAACCATTTATCACATTTCCTTAAATGTTGAAGCACCGATTCGATTTCCTCAAACGAGACCACTAATGGAAAAATTATACAGTAAATACGACCTAAGACTTAGGGTGTCTACAGATAACCTTGGCATAACCTCAATTACGTTTTACGGGGGACCAGGTATTTTTTGTTTTGTACTATCCAATATTCGACTTCTTTAAAATTTTTATTCACCCTTATAGTTAAAGTGATTTTATATCCATGCTTTATTTATTGATAAATACTCATCTGTCATTAGTAATTATTTAATGTATCTCTTGTTTAAATATGACCAATATGATAAAACAAATTCAAAATAAATATTATGTTTCATTAGGTGTTTTACGTTAGTGTCAAAGTGGCTGTTCAATATCTTTCAGATACTCATCCCACTATCATTAGGCACTCATTCCCACACTACATATAGTAGGTCCATTGCAAGAACGCGCCAAAAGTTGAATCATTCAAGATGTCTGCTAACTATGGATAGGGTGCCTTGGCCCATTTGTTAAAAAAAATACATCTTTTCTTTGAAACTTCACCGTCAAAATTTCTTCCGCAATATCAAAGCAACTGCCAAGAGATGTATTATGAAAAATTATTATAAAAGAATTGACGAAACAGATCAAGCATTTTCTAGGCAAGCTCATGAACTGCTCATAGCATTAATAAACAATAAAATTCCTCTCGAGACATTACGAGTACAACTCACTTTTTTCTTGGAACAATACATGATTAAATGTAATACTATTTAGCCTTTTTATTGCAGAACTAGAGGAAAAATAGAAGTGATGATAATGATTTTTACCACAGGGAGACAAGACTGATTACAGCATTCTCCATTAATCTTCATCTCCATCACTAGTATTTGGAGATCGAAAGGGGAAAGTGAAGCTGAAGAGTACTGAACTAAGCGATTTTTTTCTGTTTGCAAAATGGGACAGTATTTGTTTTAGTGAATTTAAAATCATCAATGGACACGATAATGGGGTTGTTAGTGATTATCGGTGCATCATAATCTTAAAATGCTAAAACTATTAATGTTATGATAGACGTCAAAGAGACCGGGAAATATTCATTATAGGATTAGGACTCTTCTGAAGTATTAGCGCCTTAACCGGTAGCGTGATAAATGGGATTTCTCTTTAATCAAATTTCTCCTAAATTTGGTCAGTGATTACAAGTCTGATAAACGCAAGTTAAATATGGTTTAACTAAAAAATAAAACATAACACGAAAATATTTACTTCAATTATTACAATATTCCTCCTAGAAAGGGGTAGGGACAGGTTTTCTGTGCCTTTTCATAATTTAGTCTAGTATGTTACAAGCAATTATTCCCATTCAGAACTACATGACTAGTAAAATCTCAAGGATTTTATGATACTAACACGGAATACCGCTAAGTCATCATCATCAGTACTTCAATCCGAAGATTGGCTGACTGCAGCCCTCCATCCTTTCTAGCTCTCTTACCCCTTGGTAAGAGAGCTAGAAAGCTTTCTGTCTCTTATAATTTTCCCTATATAATTGTCCCTCGGTCTTCCTCACGGTGTCTTCCCCTCTATTTTTCCTTCTATTATATTCTTCACAAACACGTTATGTCTCAGGATGTGTCCTATTCACTTTATTTTTCTTTTCCTACTCGTACTCCGCATTGACTTCCTCGTTTCTAACTCTGTTCGCCCCATTGATTCTTCTCAGGCCTGCTTTTCCAATGGCCCATTTCCCCAATCCATAGAGTGCCATGCTCCATACGAACGTTTTCAAATATCGCTTCCTTGTTTGAAGTGATATCTATCTTGAGCATAGTAGTTGCCTCTTTGCCATGAATGCCTTTTTAACCTGGTAATCTCCCCTTGATATCTGTACAGCTTCTCACATTCCATGTCATTGTGCCTCCCGGGTAGGTAAAGGATTCCTCTTCTTCTAATTACTCTCCTTGTAACGTCTTCACTTAGAATCTCTCTTCCGCATACTAGTATTTTAGTCTTCCTAAAATTTATTCTCATGTTGTTCTCATTCAGTACTTTTCCCATTGTATTCAAGGGAGTTTGCATGTCTTCCCTTTTCTCTGTTATGTCGTCCGCGAAACGACAAATGTTAATGTAAAGACGTCATGCCCAATTACTAAAATAGTTCGTCATAGTGGTTTTCTTAGTATAAGAGTCAATAAAAATATTAGTTCATAGATTTAAATGTAAATATCAAGAAAATAGTTTCCTAAATACTTCATTAATCCTTTGCATCAAAGTTTTCATTATCTGCCTCACTTAATACCAGGAAATTGAAAGTGACTCCTTAATTTCTTGCCAATTCTATTATTAAATTGTAATTAACCATTTCTATGGATGATACACTAATAATTACACTTTATATTACTTTTTTTACTTTTATTTTATTTAATTTTATTTTTTTTACTTTTTTTAAAATTACTTTTTATAGATTACTACGGCAACTGGGGCAAAGAAGAATAAGAACAAAATTCAAGGATCGGAGAATCTTAAGGTCAGCGGGATAATGAGTATCCGTACGCTGCAGCAGTACACAAATCAAGCAATCACGGAACCAGTATATAAGGTAACAACTTGACCGATTGCATAACATGATGCTATACATTGTGATACATCTCAAGCGATCTCTTGTTTGAAAAAAATTAATATCCAGAAAAGGAAATAAATGAAATTTTACACCTGAGAAATTAAATATATAAGAAATTGCCATAAATTATCAAATTTATAGCACCAACCTAATGGTGTTGTTAAGTGCTACCACTTCTCTTAGGTGAAAGGAAGATTCTAAATATATTTGTTCTCTAATTTCCTCGGCCATAAAAATTAAATTAAATCACAATAGGCACACCAGACTCTGTAACGACAAGATGAAACGACAAACTGTCGCCTTAAAAAACAACACAAATAGTGTAAACACTAAAAATTAAAAAGATTTCATTATAATATTTCAAATGTGCGATCTGATTTTAGATTTTTATGAATTCTGCAGATGGACTGGCTTGAGTATTTGCAGAGGCTTGTCGCGCATTCCAAGGTGTTCCTATTACCAGATGACCAACTATACGTAGAAGATTTAGATAAAATTATAAACATTCTTAAGCTGGTGGATTCAACGGACCAAAGGACATTAGGTAAAAATTATTTAGGAGAAAGAGAATTTCCTAGTTTTAAATTGAAATTATTATAATATCTAAGCATCATATTGTCGAAAAATGATTTTCAATTGAGAAAATAATTTAAAGGAAAATACCACCAAGCATTTACAATTAAAACTTGAAATTCAAGGTTTACTAAAAAAATTAACGTAAAAAACTGCAGCATAAAACGTGCCAAACGAACAATTGTCATTGGTTAAGTTGCTTATGAAAAGGATCAAACATGAATATTTAAAATAACTGGAATAAAATAACACTTTTTTACTTAACAATTTCTTTACTGCTTCGACCTGGGTTTCGACGGTACACCGTTATCGTCTGGTAAGACCCAGGATGTACAATTTTCAAATATTATTTAAACCTATTTATTTCAAACCTATTTATTATCAAATATGAAAGTGAAATGGCATACAATGTTGGAGACCTATACGAATCCGATTTCCTGAAGGTCTCCACATTGGGGGTGGCTTTTGTTGTATTTCCTTACATTTATTTAAAAATCAAATTTAATCGTTGGAATTTTATTGATTGATTATTAATTCATTTATAAACTGAATCAAGTTCAGTTCTGTATGAATTGTTTTACTGAGATCGTAACTAGCCGGCGATGAATGGGACATGACTTGGCTAGTTAATGGATAGCATGGTGACTTGAGTCATTAAATGGGCCCTCAACAATTGGTCAAAATATTGTATATTTTGGTAGAAATGTTGAATTTAGATTTTTAGAGGATAAAAGACTTTATTTTACGAAGAAATTGGCAAAGTTATAATTAAACCGTGAGTAACATCTGGAATATATTCAACATAGCGAATACCATACTCAGAGTAATAATGTCAGCAATTCAAAGAAACATTATATATCTTATCTTACTAACATGTCTCGAGGGAATAAATAAATCATTAATAATTATCCCAAAAATTTTCCATATTATATTTCTTCACAGATAACTTCTTGGGAAGTCGGATAGCTTCCTTTCTTGCACCGGAAACGACAGAAGACCTTTGGTCTGCAGCAAAATGGTTCTATCAAAAACTCAAATATATCACGGACGACTATCCAAGGTATATCTTGTGATCCTAACGTAACTTTGAGTAAACCTAGATAGTAAACCTATTTTTAAATTTTATATTACGTTTTTCCTTAAGAAAGGTGTAATTAGGGTTTCAATGCTCCAACAATCTACTGAACTCAAGCAAGGAAAATACTTTATATGACTATGATTACATGTTACCGAAACCAACCTTAAAGATAAAACTATGCGACAAATATTGCAGTACATTTCTGTTGAATCGATAAAAATAATTTATAATAAGATATTTTTTAAATATCACACGAACATAATTCAATATATTCATTAATTCACTACTCTCCGATAATTTGTAATAATAATTAATACAGTGTATCAGAAATCTACCTCTGGCTAATAGAGCACCTAAGAATACCTTAATTAAACTCGTGAGGATGTCAAATAAATTCCTTTAGCTGAAAACTCCATTTTGAATTTATGATGCAAATCAAACAAAGCATCTAATATCTAATATCATTCCAAAATCTCCGTATGAAAAACCACTAATGACGAAATACATATATTATGTGATATCTCATTTTCCACTACTGTGAGTTGGTTCATTTTATTTCATGTGAGTTCATTTTATTTTAGATCGATGCACTGCAGCCACGTGGTAACAGACTACCCAAATATTGGACTTAGCATGGCAGTAGCATATAAATTCAAGGAAAGTTATTTTCAGGAAGAAAAACTTAATCAAGTAAGTGACATTGGTACGAAGGTTTTCGCGGCGTCGTCCATGTGCTCTCGGCATTATCGGGTTCTGCGTCCGCGTTTGTTGACTTG